>JAODAL010051075.1:0-26940 GCA_025379985.1 Phyllomedusa bahiana | reverse complement strand
CATCCAAGCGCCCACTATTCTCGTTACATCGGTCCCCCCTCCATCACCCAAGCTCCCCTCACTTTTCTGCTTTCACCCGTTTATCCCCATCACCTCCGAGCCAGTCACTATTCTCTGTTACATCCTGTTACCCTCCATCACTCCAAGCTGCACTCACTATTCGCTGTTACCCTGTCTATTCCTCCGCCCCTCCAAGTTCATCAAATTCTGCTGTTACATCCTGTCTTATCCTTCAGTCACCTGCAGAGCTGCAGTCACTGTTCTGCTGTTACATCATGTCCTATCCTCCAGTCACATCCAGAGCTGCAGTCACTATTCTGCTGTTACATCATGTCCTATCCTCCAGTCACCTCCAGAGCTGCAGTCACTATTCTGCTGTTACATCCTGTCTTATCCTCCAGTCACCTCCAGAGCTGCAGTCACTATTCTGCTGTTACATCCTGTCTTATCCTCCAGTCACCTCCAGAGCTGCAGTCACTATTCTGCTGTTACATCATGTCCTATCCTCCAGTCACCTCCAGAGCTGCAGTCACTATTCTGCTGTTACATCCTGTCTTATCCTCCAGTCTCCTCCAGAGCTGCAGTCACTATTCTGCTGTTACATCCTGTCTTATCCTCCAGTCACATCCAGAGCTGCAGTCACTATTCTGCTGTTACATCTTATCCTCCAGTCACACCCAGAGCTGCAGTCACTATTCTGCTGTTACATCCTGTGATATCCTCCAGTCACCTCCAGAGCTGCAGACACTATTCTGCTGTTACATGATGTCCTATTCTCCAATCACCTCCAGAGCTGCAGTCACTATTCTGCTGTTACATCATGTCCTATCCTTCAGTCACCTCCAGAGCTGCTCTCACTATTCTGCTGTTACATCATGTCCTATCCTCCAGTCACCTCCAGAGCTGCACTCACTATTCTGCTGTTACATCATGTCCTATCCTCCAGTCACCTCCAGAGCTGCACTCACTATTCTGCTGTTATATCATGTCCTATACTCCAGTCCCCTCCATAGCTGCAGTCACTATTCTGCTTTTACATCCTGTATTATCCTCCAGTCACCTCCAGATCTGCAGTCACTATTCTGCTGTTACATCCTGTCTTATCCTCCAGTCTCCTCCAGAGCTGCAGTCACTATTCTGCTGTTACATCCTGTCTTATCCTCCAGTCACATCCAGAGCTGCAGTCACTATCCTCCAGTCACCTCCAGAGCTGCGGTCACTATTCTGCTGTTATATCCTGTCTATCTCCAGTCTCCTCAGAGCTGCAGTCACTATTCTTGGTTACATCCTGTCTTATCCTCCAGTCACCTCCAGAGCTGCAGTCACTATTCTGCTGTTACATCCTGTTTTATCCTCCAGTCTCCTCCAGAGCTGCAGTTACTATTCTGCTGTTACATTAGGTCTCATCCTAGTGTGGACACCACTTTTACAGATTCTCTATGGACTTTAGGCCAGATGGGGGCAGTAGTGAGATGTTGCTGCCTCCTAAGAGCTGAGGGATCACAGCCGACGAGAGAACGCAGCTCTGGATGTGACTGGAGAACAGGACAGAACATTAACTTATAGGCACAAAGGGGGAAGAGCTTAGAACACAAGAGGAATCACACACCGGGCACTGGGATCATACACCGGACACTGGGATCATACACCGGACACTGGGATCATACACCGGACACTGGGATCATACACCGGACACTGGGATCGGGCACTGGGATCATACACCGGACACTGGGATCATACACCGGACACTGGGATCATACACCGGACACTGGGATCACACACCGGACACTGGGATCACACACCGGACACTGGGATCATACACCGGACACTGGGATCATACACCGGACACTGGGATCACACACCGGACACTGGGATCACACACCGGACACTGGGATCATACACCGGACACTGGGATCATACACCGGACACTGGGATCATACACCGGACACTGGGATCATACACCGGACACTGGGATCATACACCGGACACTGGGATCATACACCGGACACTGGGATCGGGCACTGGGATCACACACCGGACACTGGGATCACACACCGGACACTGGGATCACACACCGGACACTGGGATCGGACACCGGTCAATGGGATCTACACGGCCAATGGGATCATACACCGGGGACACTGCGGATCAAAAAACCGGACACTGGGATATACACGGACAACTGGGATTTCATATACGCGACACTGGGATCATACACCGGGAACACTCTGGGATAATTACACAGGTACACTGGATCACACACCGAGCACACTGGATATCATAACCGAGAGCACTGGGATCTCACAAAAGTGTGCACGGGGATCCATACTCACGGACATTGGCGATCAATACACCGGACACTGGCGTGTTACATCAAATAAACCGGATCACTGGGATCATACACGGACACTGGGAGCCACACAGGACACGCTTGGGATCATACACCGGTCCACTGGGATTTCAAATACATTGCGCTGGATACCACTGGATCATATCACCGGACACTGGGATCTCTATATACACCGGGCACTGGGGATCATAATCCGGACACTGGGATAGCTCTTATACACGACACTGGGATAAAGACACCGTGTACAATTGGGATCACTAACACTGGACAGGGATCAGATACCACTCGGAACTACTGGGATCATAACACCGGTTCACTGGATCTACACACCCGGAACACGGGATTTCATACCACCGGAACTGGGATCACCACACGGACACCTCTGGGATCATTAACACGGAAACTGGGATCAACCAGCGGACACTGCCGATGTTCACACAACGGATAAAATGGGATCATACACCGGACACTGGGATCAAACACCGGACACTGGAATCACACACCGGGCACTGGGATCGGGCACTGGGATCATACACCGGACACTGGGATCAGATACTGGGATCATACACCGGACACTGGGATCACACACCGGACACTGGGATCAGATACTGGGATCATACAGCAGGCACTGGGATCATACACCGGACACTGGGATCATACACCGGACACTGGGATCATACACCGGACACTGGGATCATACACCGGACACTGGGATCAAACAACGGACACTGGGAATCATAACCGGACTACTGGGATCATTCACAGGACACTGGGATCATACACCGGACACTGGGATCATACACCGGACACTGGGATCATACACCGGACACTGGGATCATACACCGGACACTGGGATCACGCACCGGACACTGGGATCACACACCGGACACTGGGATCAGACACCGGACACTGGGATCAAACACCGGACACTGGGATCATACACCGGACACTGGGATCATACACCGGACACTGGGATCATACACCGGACACTGGGATCATACACCGGACACTGGGATCATACACCGGACACTGGGATCATACACCGGACACTGGGATCATACACCGGACACTGGGATCGGGCAGTGGATCATACACCGGACACTGGGATCATACACCGGACACTGGGATCATACACCGGACACTGGGATCATACACCGGACACTGGGATCATACACCGGACACTGGGATCAGATACTGGGATCACACACCGGACACTGGGATCACACACCGGACACTGGGATCATACACCGGACATGGATCACCACAACGGAACACTGGGATAATAACCGGACATCGAGACGATCACACACCGGACACTGGGATCACACACCGGACACTGGGATCACACACCGGACACTGGGATCATACACCGGACACTGGGATCACACACCGGACACTGGGATCACACACCGGACACTGGGATCACACACCGGACACTGGGATCAGATACTGGGATCATACAGCAGGCACTGGGATCATACACCGGACACTGGGATCATACACCGGACACTGGGATCACACACCGGACACTGGGATCAGATACTGGGATCATACAGCAGGCACTGGGATCATATACCGGACACTGGGATCATACACTGGACACTGGGATCATACACCGGACACTGGGATCATACACCGGACACTGGGATCATACACCGGACACTGGGATCACACACCGGACACTGGGATTCATGCCAACCGCGGACACTGGGATTACGACCGGACACTGGGATCACACACGGACACTGGATTCACAACCCGGAACACTGGGATCATACACCGGACACTGGGATCACACACCGGACACTGGGATCATACACCGGACACTGGGATCACACACCGGACACTGGGATCACACACCGGACACTGGGATCATACACCGGACACTGGGATCATACACCGGACACTGGGATCACACACCGGACACTGGGATCATACACCGGACACTGGGATCACACATTCGACACTGGTAATCAACACACGGGCACTGGGAGCGGGCACTGGATCATACAGACGGACATGGATCATATTACTGGGATCATACACCGGACACTGGGATCAGACACCGGACACTGGGATCAGATACTGGGATCATACAAGCATGCACTGGATCATTACCACCGACATGGGAATCATACAACGGACACTGGGATCATACTCAACGGACACTGGGATCACACACCGGACCCTGGTGATCGGTACGCACTGGGATCATAAACGGTCCCAATGGATCTAACAGGACACTGGATCATACACCGGGACACTGGGATCATAAACCGGACACTGGGATATTACACAGGACACTGGGATCATTCACCGGAGACTGGTATCACGCCACGGACCATGGGGATCACACACCGGGAGACACTGGGATCATGCATCCGGACTCACTTGGGATCATCACGGACACTGGGATTCACGCACGGACACTGGGTTCTACGCACCGGGAACTGGGATCATACACCGGACACTGGGGTTAATACACCGGATCTCTGGGATCATACCAACGGAATCTGGGATCTACACCGGGAACTATCAACTGGGATCATACACCGGACACATGGGTTATACGTGGCAGTGGGATCCACACTCGGACACTGGGACATACACGGACATGGGATCGGACACGGACACTGGGATCATCACACGGACACTGGGCATCATACACCGGTCAATGGAATTCCGCTACTGGGATCATACATCCGGTCACTGGGATCACACACCGGATAGGACTGGGATCATACACGGTCCACTGGTGATAACACACAGGACAATGGGATCATACACCGGACAATGGGATCAACACCTGGGACCACTGGATCAAGACAAGACTCACACACACGGACCACTGGATCACACACGGACACTGGGATCATACACCGGACAACTGGGTTTCACACACCGGACACTGGGATCCACCACACGGGACACTGGGATCACACATCGGACTCGTGGGATCAGATACTGGGATCATACAGCAGGCACTGGGATCATACACCGGACACTGGGATCATACTATGGGACACTGGGATCACACAACCGCGACACTGGGATTTCAGATACTGGACGATCGCATACTCAGCAGGTCACTGGGTATCATATAACGGACACTTCGGGAGTCGCATTCACAGCTGCTGGAACAACCTTGGGATCATACAATCCGGACAGTCTGGGTCATACATCCGGACACTGGGGTTCTTCCCACCGGACCACTGGGATCACTGACCGGACAATGGGATCACTTCACTAGGACATGGGATACATGCAAACGGACCAACTGGGACATCACGCATACTCCAGGGACCCTGGGATCACACACCGGACATGGGTAATCAATAACACCGGGAAACTGGGATCATTGCACCGGACACTGGGAAAAATAAAAATAATCACGCACAGGACACTGGGGATCTTTACACCGGACATCTGGGATATCATACACCGGACACTGGGATCATACACCGGACACTGGGATCGGGCAGTGGATCATACACCGGACACTGGGATCGGGCACTGGGATCATACACCGGACACTGGGATCATACACCGGACACTGGGATCATACACCGGACACTGGGATCATTACAACGGGACACTGGGGTCATACAGCCCGGACCCTGGGTAATCCACACTCAGGGACACTGGGATCATACACCGGACACTGGGATCACACACCGGACACTGGGATCATACACCGGACACTGGGATCATACACCGGACACTGGGATCACACACCGGACACTGGGATCATACACCGGACACTGGGATCACACACCGGACACTGGGATCATACACCGGACACTGGGATCATACACCGGACACTGGGATCACACACCGGACACTGGGATCATACACCGGACACTGGGATCACACACCGGACACTGGGATCATACACCGGACCCTGGGATCATACACCGGACACTGGGATCACACACCGGACCCTGGGATCAAACACCGGGCACTGGGATCACACACCGGACACTGGGATCATACTCTCCGGTCACTGGGATCATGCACCGATCACTGGGATCCATACACGGAACACTGGGATCATTACCACCGGACCACTGGATCATACACCGGACACTGGGATCACACACCGGACACTGGGATCATACACCGGACACTGGGATCATACACCGGACACTGGGATCAGATACTGGGATCATACACCGGACACTGGGATCATACACCGGACACTGGGATCACACACTGGACAAGGGGACACACATCCGGACACTGGGATCACACACCGGACACTGGGATCATACACCGGACACTGGGATCAGATACTGGGATCATACACCGGACACTGGGATCGGGCAGTGGATCATACACCGGACACTGGGATCACACACCGGACACTGGGATCACACACCGGACACTGGGATCAGGCACTGGGATCATACACCGGACACTGGGATCAGGCACTGGGATCATACACCGGACACTGGGATCATACACCGGACACTGGGATCATACACCGGACACTGGGATCATAAACTGGTCACTCCACACCGGACACTGTGGATCAGACACGGGCACTGGTGATCTACCCACGGACACTGGGATACATACATGGACACTTGGGGGATCAGTACACCGGACCACTGGATCCAGATACTGGGATCACACACCGGACACTGGGATCATACACCGGACACTGGGATCAGATACTGGGATCACACACCGGACACTGGGATCACACACCGGACACTGGGATCATACACCGGACACTGGGATCATACACCGGACACTGGGATCATACACCGGACACCACTGGGATCAGATACTGGGATCATACACCGGATACTGGGATCAGATACTGGGATCACACACCGGACACTGGGATCATACACCGGACACTGGGATCGGACACTGGGATCCAACACCGGACACTGGGATCAGATACTGGGATCATACACCGGATCACCTCCATACCCACGCGGCTCACCAGATTCTCCCCCGGGATTCATACCACGGACACTGGGATTCGGAAGACACTGGGATCAGGCAGTGGATCATACACCGGACACTGGGATCACACACCGGACACTGGGATCATACACCGGACACTCGGATCAGACACTGGGATCATTCAACGGGACTCTGGGCATTCATTACACCGGACAACTGGGGATCACACACCGGACAATGGGATTTACACACGGGGACACTGGGATCATATCACCGGGACACTCGGATATACACCGGACACTGGGATCGGACACTGGGATCATACACCGGACACTGGGATCAGATACTGGGATCATACACCGGACACTGGGATCAGATACTGGGATCATACACCGGACACTGGGATCAGATACTGGGATCATACACCGGACACTGGGATCATACACCGGACACTGGGATCAGGCACTGGGATCATACACCGGACACTGGGATCAGGCACTGGGATCATACACCGGACACTGGTATCAGGCACTGGGATCATACACCGGACACTGGGACCAGGCACTGGGATCATACACCGGACACTCGGATCGGGCACTGGGATCATACACCGGACACTGGGATCATACACCGGACACTGGGATCACACAACTGGAACACTGCGGATCATACACCGGACACCTGGTGATCATACACCGGAACTGGATCACACACCGGACACTGGGATCACACACCGGACACTGGGATCATACCCCAAAAACCCACCGGGGACACTGGGATCGGGCACTGGGATCATACACCGGACACTGGGATCAGGCACTGGGATCATACACCGGACCCTGGGATCATACACCGGACACTGGGATCATACACCGGACACTGGGATCATGCACCGGACACTGGGATCATACACCGGACACTGGGATCACACACCGGACACTGGGATCACACACCGGACACTGGGATCATACACCGGACACTGGGATCAGCCACAGGAACACACAAAGGACACTGGGATCATACACCGGACACTGGGATCATACACCGGACACTGGGATCACACACCGGACAATGGGAGCATTACACCGGAACACTGGGATTCATACACCGGACACTGGATCACACACGGACACTGGGATCATACGGGCATGGATTCGGGCAGTGGATCATACACCGGACACTGGGATCAGGCACTGGGATCATACACCGGACACTGGGATCAGGCAGTGGATCATACACCGGACACTGGGATCATACACCGGACACTGGGATCATACACCGGACACTGGGATCATACACCGGACACTGGGATCATACACCGGACACTGGGATCGGACACTGGGATCATACACCGGACACTGGGATCATACACCGGACACTGGGATCGGACACTGGGATCATACACCGGACACTGGGATCATACACCGGACACTGGGGATCCACACGGACACTGGGATTACACACCGGACACTGGGATCATACACCGGACACTCGGATCATACACCGGACACTCGGATCATACACCGGACACTGGGATCATACACCGGACACTGGGATCATACACCGGGCACTGGGATCATACACCGGACACTGGGATCATTACAACGACACTGGGATAATTACACGGACACTGGGATCACACACCGGACACTGGGATCATACACCGGACACTGGGATCATACACCGGACACTGGGATCATACACCGGACACTGGGATCATACACCGGACACTGGGATCACACACCGGACACTGGGATCACACACCGGACACTGGGATCACACACCGGACACTGGGATCGGGCAGTGGATCATACACCGGACACTGGGATCATACACCGGACACTGGGATCATACACCGGACACTGGGATCATACACCGGACACTGGGATCATACACCGGACACTGGGATCATACACCGGACACTGGGATCATACACCGGACACTGGGATCAGGCAGTGGATCATACACCGGACACTGGGATCACACACCGGACACTGGGATCATACACCGGACACTGGGATCACACACCGGACACTGGGATCATACACCGGACACTGGGATCATACACCGGACACTGGGATCATACACCGGACACTGGGATCATACACCGGACACTGGGATCGCGCACTCAGCGAGGGATCATACACCGGACACTGGGATCATACACCGGACACTGGGATCATACACCGGACACTGGGATCATACACCGGACACTGGGATCGGGCACTGGGATCATACACCGGACACTGGGATCATACACCGGACACTGGGATCATACACCGGACACTGGGATCAGACACTGGGATCATACACCGGACACTGGATAACCACACAGGACAATGGATCTGCAGGCAGTGGATCATACACAGGACACTGGGATCATACACCGGACACTGGGATCATACACCGGACACTGGGATCACACACCGGACACTGGGATCATACACCGGGCACTGGGATCATACACCGGACACTGGGATCATACACCGGACACTGGGATCATACACCGGACACTGGGATTATACACCGGACACTGGGATCATGCACCGGGATCATACACCGGACACTGGGATCATACACCGGACACTGGGATCGGGCAGTGGATCATACACCGGACACTGGGATCGGGCACTGGGATCATACACCGGACACTGGGATCATACACCGGGGACATGGGTTCATACACGGACACAGGGAGTCGGGCAGTGGATCATACACGGACACTGGGAGTCGGGCAATGGATCTACAAGGACACTGGGATCGGGCAATGAGGATTCATAACCGGACACTGGGAATCACACCACGGACACTGGGTTCATACACGGGAACACTTGTATCAAACACCGGACACTGGGATTCATTAACCGGGGACACTGGGGATCATAACCGCGTACTCACTGGGATCATACACCGGACACTGGGATCAGGCACTGGGATCATACACCGGACACTAGGGTTTCATCACCGGGACACGGGATTCAGGCCACTGGGATCATACTCACACGGACACTGGGTTTCGGGCCTGGGATCATACACAGGACCATGGGAATCCACACACCGGACACTGGGATCATACACCGGACACTGGGATCATACACCGGACACTGGGATCATACACCGGACACTGGGATCACACACCGGACACTGGGATCATACACCGGACACTGGGATCATACACCGGACACTGGGATCAGGCACTGGGATCATACACCGGACACTGGGATCATACACCGGACACTGGGATCACACACCGGACACTGGGATCACACACCGGACACTGGGATCACACACCGGACACTGGGATCACACACCGGACACTGGGATCATACACCGGACACTGGGATCATACACCGGACACTGGGATCGGGCACTGGGATCATACACCGGACACTGGGATCATACACCGGACACTGGGATCGGGCACTGGGATCATACACCGGACACTGGGATCATACACCGGACACTGGGATCGGGCAGTGGATCATACACCGGACACTGGGATCAGGCAGTGGATCATACACCGGACACTGGGATCATACACCGGACACTGGGATCGGGCAGTGGATCATACACCGGACACTGGGATCGGGCAGTGGATCATACACCGGACACTGGGATCACACACCAGACACTGGGATCGGGCAGTGGATCATACACCGGACACTGGGATCCTACACCGGCACTGGGATCGGGCAGTGGATACATCCTCTTGTTACCTGTATACAGGGGTGCAGCGAGCGTCGCCCCCTCAGCAGCACCATCCAATGGGCCAGTAAATCTGGCTGCTCCTGATCCCGAGAGGCCGCAGGAAGAGAAAGAGAGTCCACTCAATGTCAGGCTGCAGCCGGGAAAGGTCTCCTCACACCAACACATGAATGAGGGGAACAACCACCCCCAGCAGGGCAGGGACAGAACATGGACTGTAAGATGGAACTACCCTCCCAGCGGGGTCAGGGGAAAGAACATCGGACTGTAAGATGGATGATCTACACCCCCAGAGAAGCAGGGGGCAGAACATGGACAGGATCAAGGAACTAGCACCCCCAGCGGGTCAGCTGCAGGACCTCTTACCTTCAGGTTGTCGCTGTGGATGCCAGAGTTGGAGATGCTGTGAAACCGGGAGTCCCAGATGCTGATCTGTGTGGTCAGATCCAACATAATGCGCATCGCTACTCCTCCTCCATGCCGGGAGACTCGGCGTGGCGGCGCGTCCCCTGGAAAAGAGTCCGGACAGGTGAGAACTGGGCGGAGACACGGAGATGGTGGGGTCGTTTTTTTTCCCCCCGAAAGTGATGGACGTGTGAGGACGTGCATGGAGACACGGAGTGTGCAGGCGTCCACATGGAAAGAGACGGACAGGTGAGGACTGGGCGGAGACAAGGAGATGGCAGGCGTCCCCCTGGAAAGAGAAGGACAGGTGAGAACTGGGCAGAGACACAGAGATGGTGGACGTCCCCCTGGAAAGAGATGGACAGGTGAGGACTGGATGGAGACACAGAGATGGTGGGCGTCCCCCTGGAAAGAGACGGACAGGTGAGGACAGGGCGGAGACACGATGTTGGGCAGGCGTCACCTGGAAAGAGACGGACAGGTGAGGACTGGATGGAGGAAAAGGAGATGGTGTCGTCCCCCTGGAAAAAGTACGGACAGGTGGAGGACTGGGTGGAGACACTGAAGATGGCGGCCGTCCCACTGGAATGAGACGGACAGGTGAGTGAGGCTGGGCGGAGACACGAGATGTGGCGGGCGGTTCCCCCTGGAAAGAGGACGAGACAGGTGAGAAACTGGCAGAGACACAAGAGATGGCGGGCGGCCGTTGTCCCTGGAAAGAGACGGACAGGTGAGGACTGGGCGGAGACACGGAGATAGCGGGCGTCCCCCTGGAAAGAGATGGACAGGTGGGGACTGGGCAGAGACACGGAGATGGGGGACGTCCCCCTGGAAGAGACGGAACAGGTGAGGACTGGCGGAGACACGGACGATAGCGGGCGTCCCCCTGGAAAGAGATGGACAGTGTGGGGATCTGGCGGAGACATGGAGATGGCGGGCGTCCCCTGGAAAGAGATGGATAGGTGAGAAACTTGGCGGAGACACAGAGATGGCGGCGTCCCCCGAAAGAGATGGGAAAGTTGAGGGATGGGCGGAGGAACAAGAGATGGCGGGCGTCCCCCCTGGAAAGAGATGGACAGGGGAGGACTGGGCGGAGACACGGAAGATGGCGGGCGTCCCCTGGAAGAGATGGATTGGTTGAGAATAGGCGGAGACACAGAGTTGGCGGGCGTACCCGTGGAAAGAGAGGGACAGGTGAGGACTAGGCGGAGACCATGGAGATGCGCGGGCGTTTTTTTCCCCCTTTTTTTTTCCCCCTTGGAAAGAGTATGACAGGTGAGGACTGGGCGGAGACACAGAGATGGCGGGCGTGCCCCTGGAAAGAGATGGCACAGGTGAGGGGCTGGGCGGAGACACGGAAGATGGCGGGCGTTGCCCCTGGAAAATGAAATAGACGAGGTGAGGACTGGGCGGAGACACGGAGATGGCGGGCCGTTCCCCCTGGAAAGAGAAGGACTGTGGGGAACTGGGAGGAGGACCGGGATGGTGGGCGTCCCCCTGGAAAGAGACGGACAGGTGAGGACTGGGAGGAGATACAGAGATCGTGCGTGACCCCCTGTAAAGAGACGGACAGCAGAGGACTCGATGGAGACACAGAGATGGCGGGCGTCCCCCTGGAAAGAGACGGACAGGTGAGGACTAGGCGGAGGCACGGAGATGGCGGGCGTGCCCCTGGAAGAGAGGGACAGGTGAGGACTGGGCGGAGACACAGTGATGGCGGGCGTGCCCCTGGAAAGAGATGACAGGGGAGGACTGGGGCGGAGAGGAGACCCAGAGATGGCGGGCGTCTCCCCTGACCAGAAAGAGTGGAACAAGGTGAGGACTGGGCGGAGACACAGTAGATGGCGGGAGCGTCCCCCTGGAAAGAGTGTCGGGACATGTTGGAGGGATGGGAGGTGATCAGAGATGGTGGGTGTCCCCCTGGAAAGAGACGAACAGGTGAGGACTGGATGGAGACACAGAGATGGCGGGCGTCCCGCTGGAAAGAAACGGACAGGTGAGGACAGGGCAGAGACATGGAGATGGCGGGCGTCCCCCTGGATATAGACGGACAGGTGAGGACTGGGCGGAGACATGGAGATGGCGGGCGTCCCCCTGGAAAGAGAGGGACAGGTGAGGACTGGACGGAGACATGGAGATGTTGGGCGTCCCCCTGGAAGAGAAGGACAGGTTAGATCAGGGCGGAGACACAGAGATGGCGGGCGTCCCCCTGGAAAGAGACGGACATGTGAGGACTGGATGGAGACACAGAGATGGTGGACGTCCCCCTGGAAAGAGAGGGACAGCTGAGGACTGGGCGGAGATACAGAGAAGGTGGGTGTTCCCCTGGAAAGAGAAGGACAGGTGAGGATTGGGCGGAGACTCCCTTATGGCGGGCTTCCCCCTGGAAAGAGATGAACAGGTGAGGACTGGGCGGAGACTCAGAGATGGTGGGCGTCCCATAGAAAGACGGACAGGTAAGGACCAGGCAGATACACAGAGATGGCGGGCGTCCCCCTGGAAAGAGATGGACAGGTGAGGACTGGGAGGAGACACGGAGATGGTGGGCATCCCATAGAAAGACGGACAGGTAAGGACCAGGCAGACACACAGAGATGGTGGGCGTCCCCCTGGAAAGAGACGGACAGGTGAGGACTGGGCGGAGACACAGAGATGGCGGGCGTCCCCCTGGAAAGAGACGGACAGGTGAGGACTGGGCGGAGACACGGAGATGGCGGGCGTCCCCCTGGAAAGAGATGGACAGGTGAGGACTGGGAGGAGACAAGGAGATGGTGGGCGTCCCCCTGCAAGAGACGGACAGGTGAGGACTGGGCGGAGACACGGAGATGGCGGGCGTCCCCCTGGAAAGAGACGGACAGGTGAGGACTGGGCGGAGACACGGAGATGGCGGGCGTCCCCCTGGAAAGAGATGGACAGGTGAGGACTGGGCGGAGACACGGAGATGGCGGGTGTCCCCCTGGAAAGATAGGGACAGGTGGGGACTGAGCGGAGACACGGAGATGGCGGGTGTCCCCCTGGAAAGAGATGGACAGGTGGGGACTGGGCGGAGAGACGGAGATGGCGGGCGTCCCCCTGGAAAAAGATGAACAGGTGAGGACTGGGCGGAGACACGGAGATGGGGGGAGTCCCCCTGGAAAGAGATGGACAGGTGAGGACTGGGCAGAGACACGGAGGTGGGGGGCGTCCCCCTGGAAAGAAGCAGACAGGTGAGGACTGGGCGGAGACACGCTGATGGCGGGGGTCCTCCCATCAACTACAAGGTGTGTGGCCAGTTTTGAAATCGTAACCTCTCCCAGGATGGGGGTCAACGGGTTCCAATGGGCAATATAAAGTCCTCCTACTTGCTTCATTTTCTCATGGAGTCACTAAATCTTTCCAGATGCTCATCACTTCTCGTGGTTGTACTGACCCGGGAAAAGCCGAGACTGCTGTCAATGGCCGCAACCTGCTGCCCAATTATAGTGCAGGGTACTGGAGTGGGGGAGCGCCAGCACTGGACCCTTTTGAGGGTCTTGGATGAGCAGAAGGAAGAAGTTGGGTGTATGACAAGGGCACACCTTCCACCACCGGGTCCCTCCTCACCTCCCAATGTTCTGGAGAAATGGACTGTTCCAGAAGAAACATCAAATGCCAGTTGGGAGCCCCAGACTTGGGTGGGGGGAACAATGGAGACACCTCTACCATGACTTCATACCTCTGCTACCATCTCAGACATCTGCTACCACTTCATAACTCCATCATTAGCTCATTCTTCTGCTACCACCTCATACCTCCGCCGCCAGGTCATTCCTCTACTATCTTCTCATACCTCTGACACCAGGTCATACCTCCGTCAAGATCTCATACCTCCATTATCATCTCATACCTCCGCCACCAGGTTAGACCTCCACTAAGACCTCATACCTTCGCTACCACATCAAACCTCCACCAAGACCTCATACCTTCACTACCTCCTCATACCTCCGCCACCAGGTTAGACCTCCACTAAGACCTCATACCTTCGCTACCACATCAAACCTCCACCAAGACCTCATACCTTCACTATCTCCTCATACCTCCACCACCACCTCATATCTTCACTAAAACATCATACCTTCGCCACCAGCTCATACCTCCACCTCATATCTACAACACCAGCTCATACCTCCACCTCATATCTTCGACACCAGCTCAAACCTCCACCACCCCCGCATACCTCTGCCCCCAGCTCATACCTCCACCTCATATCTACGACACCAGCTCATACCTCCACCACAACTCATACCTCCTCTATTACCTCATACCTCCACCACCACCTCATACCTCCTCTATTACCTCAAACCTCCACCACCACCTCATACCTCTGCCACCAGCTCAACCTCCTCTAAGAACTCATACCTTTGCTACCAGCTCATACCTCTGCTACCAGCTCTACCTCCTCCATTACCTCATCCCTCTGCTACCAGCTCATACCTCCACCACCACCTCATCTCTCCGCCAAGACCTCATATCTCTATGACCAATCTATATCTCAGCTACCACCTCATACCTGTTTACCTCTTATCCCTTGCATATCCCCAAAAACCTAACCCCATTCCCACTCTCCCCCCGCCCCAGCATACTCTGTCCTCTCATACTCAGGGGCCCGTGTACTAGAGGAGTGTGTTGTTTTAGATTTTTTTCTCTTTTTGGTTTTTTGAGAGTTTACTTCCCCACTCTACCCCCCCCCCCCCCCCCCCCCCCCCCCACAATCCCCCGGGGTTTTCATAGATGAAATTTTGGTTGAGTCAGCAGTTGCCATAATACTGCCCGGAATGTCACACCTGGTATCATCTCCTCTCGTGACCACCACCCCTCGGTGACACCCCTCGCCTTTCCAAAAAAAAAAAGTTTGGCTGTGGTTGAAATGTTTGTAGAGGTCCATTTTGTGGGAAAGGGGCGGGTTGTGGTGTTCTTGGTGGTATAGGTTGTGGTGTTCTGAAGGTGTGGGAAGTGTGGATCTGCTGTTGCAGGTTGTGGTGTGGATTGTAGTGATCTGGGGGTGCAGGCTGTGTAAATTTGAGGGGCTATTCTGTGGATCGGGGTGGGGGTTGGGGGATTAAATTTTTCAGGTTGTGGTGATCTGTGGGTGCTAGTTTTCTGGATCTAGAGGTGCGGGGGTTTTGGGTCTGGGTGGGGTTTTGTGGGGTCTAGATTGGGTTGGTGGTTAGAGGGCGGGTTGTGTTGATATTTGGCCTCAGGTTGTGTGAACCTGTGATTTTTAGTTGCAGCTTTTGTTGAATTTTGAACTTTTAGTACAAGTTGTGTAGATCTGTTGGTTCAGGTTTTATCGGTCATCGGCTGTGGGATATGTCGTTCATCGGCTGTGTCGTTAATCGGCTGTGGGCTGTGTCCGTCGGGCGTGGGGGAGTGTCCCGGGCGGTGTGGGCTGTGTCCGTCGTCGGCTGTGGGCAGTGTCCGTCGTCGGCTGTGGGCAGTGTCCGTCGTCGGCTGTGGGCAGTGTCCGTCGTCGGCTGTGGGCAGTGTCCGTCGTCGGCTGTGGGCAGTGTCCGTCGTCGGCTGTGGGGGAGTTCCGCGTCGGCTGTGGGTGTGTCGGTCTCGGGGTGGGCTTGGGCGGGCATCGGCTGTGGGATGTGTCAGTCATCGACTGCAGGTTGTGATGATATTTGGAATGTGTTATGTCAGTCATTGGCTGCGGGTTCTGTTGGTCAGCAGCAGAGGGTTGTGTTGGTTGTTGGCTGCGGGTTCTGTTGGTAGTGGCAGAGGGGTTTGTTGGTCTTGGCTACGGGGTTTTGTGGTTGTTGGTGGGGTTTGTTTGGTCATTGGCTATGGGTTGTGTTGATTGTTGGCTGTGGGTTGTGTTGGTCATTGGGTACAGGTTGTGTTGGTTGTTGGCTGCGGGTTCTGTTGGTCAGTGGCAGAGGGTTGTGTTGGTTATTGGCTGCGGGTTCTGTTGTGGTGGGAGAGGGTTTGTTGGTTTTTGGGTGGGGTTTGTTTGGTCATGGCGGGGTTGTGTGGTTTTTTGCTGCGGGGTTTGTTTGGTTGTTGGCTGCGGGTTCTGTTGGTCAGTGGCAGAGGGTTGATTGTTGGCTGCGGGTTCTGTTGGTCAGTGGCAGAGGGTTATGTCAGTCATTGGCTGCGGGTTCTGTTGGTCAGTGGCAGAGGGTTGTGTTGATTGTTGGGGCGGGGTTTGTTTGGGCAGTGGCAGAGGGTTGTTTTTGGGGTGTTGGGGCGGGTTCTGTTGGTCAGTGCAAGGGTGGTGTTGTTGTTTGGTGTGGGTGTGGTTTGGGCATTTGGCAAGGGGGTTTTGTTGGTTGTTGGGGTGGGGTTCTGTTTTTCGTGGAGAGGGTTTTGTTGATGGGGTTGTGTGTGGGGTTTTGTTTGGTAATGGGGAGAGAGTTGTGTTGATTGTTGGCTGCAGGTTCTGTTGGTCATTGGCTATGGGTTGTGTTGATTGTTTGGGTTGGGGGGTGTTGGCATTGGGTACAGGGTTTTGTTTTTGTTTGCTGGGGTTGTTTTCAGTGGCAGAGGGTTTGTTGGGATTGGTCGGGTTGGTGGTCTTTTGGAGGGTTGTGTTGGTTGTTGGCTGCGGGTTCTGTTGGTCAGTGGCAGAGGGTTGTGTTGGTTGTTGGCTGCGGGTTCTGTTGGTCAGTGGCAGAGGGTTGTGTTGGTTGTTGGCTGCGGGTTCTGTTGGTCAGTGGCAGAGGGTTGTGTTGGTTGTTGGCTGCGGGTTTTTGTTGGTAATGGCAAGGTTGTTTGATTGTTGGGTGCAGGGTTTTGTTGGTCATTGGCTTGGGGGGGTTTTGTTTTTTTGTTTGGTGTGGGTTCTGTTTTGGGCATTGGGAAGGGGGTGTTGGGTTTTTGGTGGGGTTTGTTGGTCATGGCAGAGGGTTTGTGTTGGGTTTTTGGTGGGGTTGTGTTGGGTCATTGGTAGGGTTGTGTTGGTTTTTGGGGTGGGGTTCTGTTTGGGATGGCAGAGGGTTTGGTTTTTTGTTGGCTGGGGGGTTCTGTTGGTCAGTGGCAGAGGGTTATGTCAGTCATTGGCTGCGGGTTCTGTTGGTGAGTGGCAGAGGGTTGTGTTGGTCAGTGGCAGAGGGTTGTGTTGGTTGTTGGCTGCGGGTTCTGTTGGTCAGTGGCAGAGGGTTGTGTTGGTCAGTGGCAGAGAGTGGTGTTGGTTGTTGGCTGCGGGTTCTGTTGGTCAGTGGCAGAGGGTTGTGTTGGTCAGTGGCAGAGGGTTGTGTTGGTTGTTGGCTGCGGGTTCTGTTGGTCAGTGGCAGAGAGTGGTGTTGATTGTTGGCTGCGGGTTCTGTTGGTCAGTGGCAGAGGGTTGTGTTGATTGTTGGCTGCGGGTTCTGTTGGTCAGTGGCAGAGGGTGGTGTTGATTGTTGGCTGCGGGTTCTGTTGGTCAGTGGCAGAGGGTTGTGTTGATTGTTGGCTGCGGGTTCTGTTGGTCAGTGGCAGAGGGTTGTGTTGGTTGTTGGCTGCGGGTTCTGTTGGTCATTGGCTACGGGTTGTGTTGGTTGTTGGCTGCGGGTTCTGTTGGTCATTGGCTACGGGTTGTGTTGGT
Organism: Phyllomedusa bahiana; assembly: GCA_025379985.1. Taxonomy (NCBI): domain Eukaryota; kingdom Metazoa; phylum Chordata; class Amphibia; order Anura; family Hylidae; genus Phyllomedusa; species Phyllomedusa bahiana. The sequence continues at coordinate 8,017 of JAODAL010051075.1, read as the reverse complement.
TGTTGGCTGCGGGTTCTGTTGGTCATTGGCTACGGGTTGTGTTGGTTGTTGGCTGCGGGTTCTGTTGGTCATTGGCTACGGGTTGTGTTGGTTGTTGGCTGCGGGTTCTGTTGGTTGTTGGCTGCGGGTTCTGTTGGTCAGTGGCAGAGGGTGGTGTTGGTTGTTGGCGCGGGATTTTTTGGTATTGGTTTAGGGTTTGTTTTGGGGTTTTTTGGGGTGGGGTTTCTGTTGGTTGTTGGCTGCGGGTTCTGTTGGTCAGTGGCAGAGGGTTGTGTCAATTGTCTGCTGTGGGCTGCGAGTTGTGTGGGTCTTTGATCTGAAGTTGCAGCTGGTGGTAGATCTTGTGGTAGTTGTGTAGATCGTTTGGGGGGAGTTTGTGTTGATCAGGGTAAGGTAAATGGGGATTTTTTAAAACAGGGACTCCCAAAATTGGGTGGAAATCGTTGGATACGGGTTTTTGGTAAAGTTATTCCCAAATTGTTTTAAATTTTTTTGGGTGGGGGGGTTTGTGATCGTTGGCTTCAGGTTGGCGGGGTGTGTCCGTCAGTGGGTCAGGGTTGTGTCAGTCATCGGATACATGTTGTGAACATCAGCCACGGGTTGTGTTGGTTGTCAGGCTCTGGGTTGTGATGATCATTGATTAAAATTTGTGTTAAATAAATTGGGTGGGGGGTTGTGTTAGTCTTTGGGTTTAAAGGTTTTGGGGCTAAATTTTAGTTTTGTTTGGTTTGGAAGGCGGGCGGTGGGGTGGGTTTTACTGGCGGGGTTGTTTTGATATTTTGGTTGGGTTGGGGTTCGGGTCTTTGGGGTTGCGAGTTGTGTTGATTTTTAATCAGAAGGGTTGTGTTTTAAACTTTTGGGAAAGGGGGTGTTTGAGTTGGTCGTTGAGTGGGGGTTGGGTTCAGATTTTGGGTTTTCCCCTTGCTTTTTTGTCAATTTCATTGGGAAATTTTTCTGTTGAATCCCGGGTGGGGAGTTGTGTTGGTCACCGGGTGTGGGTCATGTTGTTCTATGATCTCTGGATGGGGACGGTGTTGATCTGTGATCTTTGGACGTGGATGGTGTGGATCTACGATCTCTGGATGTGGGTTGTGTTGATCTACGATCTCTGGATGTGGGTAATGTTGATCTATGACCTCTGGCTTTTGGATGGTTTTTGATCTATGATCAAATTTAAATTTTGGGTCTTTTCTTTGGAGGGGGGGTTTTGTTGATCTATGATCTCTGGACGTGGGTTGGTGATCTGTGTTTCTTGGGTTTTGGGAGTGGGGTTGTGGGGATCTGTGATCTTGGATGTGGGGTTGTGTTGACCCTGTGATCTTTGGAGGGGGGTTTTTTTTGATTTTATGATCTCTGGACGTGGGGCGTGTTGATCTATGATCTCTGGACGTGGAGCGTGTTGATCTGTGATCTCTGGATGTGGGTTGTGTTGATCTGTGATCTCTGGATGTGGGTTGTGTTGATCTGTGATCTCTGGACGTGGACGGTGTTGATCTATGATCTCTGGATGTGGGTTGTGTGGATCTGGGGAATTCTTGGATGGGGGGTTGGTGTTGATTGTGGTTTCTCTGGCTGTGGGTTGTGTTGATCTATGATCTCTGGATGTGGGTTGTGTTGATCTATGATCTCTGGATGTGGGTTGTGTTGATCTATGATCTCTGGATGTGGGTTGTGTTGATCTATGATCTCTGGATGTGGGTTGTGTTGATCTATGATCTCTGGATGTGGGTTGTGTTGATCTATGATCTCTGGATGTGGGTTGTGTTGATCTATTATTTATCTCTGGATGTGGGTTGTGTTGATCTATGATTCTGGTGGGGGTTTGGGGTTGATTTGATTGTTGGCTGTGGGTTGTGTTGATCTATGATCTCTGGATGTGGGTTTGTGTTGTTCTATGATTTTGGGCTGTGGGGGTGGGGTTTGATCTTTGATCTCTGGAGGGTGGGTTGGGGGGTTGGGGATCTTGTTTCCTGGATGTGGGTTGTGTGGATCTGTGAGCTCTGGCTGTGGTTTGTGTTGATCTTTGATCTCTGGATGTGGGTTGTGTGGTTTGTGTTTCTCCGGTTGTGGGTTTGTTGTTTCTATAAATCTCTGGATGGGGGTTTTGTGTTGATCTTTTGATCTCTGGTTATGGGGGGTTTGTTGATCTATGATTCTGGGTGGGTTGTTTTTAAATCTATGATTTGGGGTGGGTTGTTTTGGGTCTTTGATCTCTGGATGTGGGTTGTGTTGATCTCTGTTCTCTGGTTTGTGGGTTGTGTTGATCTGGGTTTCTCTGGATGGGGGGTTGGTTGTTTATGATTTTGGGGGAATTTTGGTTTGTTTTGTTCTGTGATTTTTGGATGGGGGTTTTGTGGGGGATTGGGTGATCTTGGATGGGGGTTATTTTGATTTTGTTGATTCGGATGGGGTTTTTGTGATTTTGTGATTTTTGGATGGGGGTTGTTTGATCTGTGATCTCTGGATTTGGATTGTGTTGATCTATGACCCTCTGGCGGGTGGGTTGTGTTAAATTGTGGATTTTCTGGATGTGGGTTGTGTTGATCTTGATTCGGGCCCTGTGGGTGTTAGATCTATTTTTCTTTGGGTTTGTATTGTGTTGATCTAATGTTCTCGGGGATTGGTTTGTTTTTGGATCTTTTGATCTCTGGGTGTGGGTTGTGTTGATCTTGTTTCTTTTGGATGGGGGTTGTTTGATCTAATGATCTCTGGTTGGGGGTTTGGGTTGATTTTGTGTTCGGGCTGGGGGGTTGTGTTGATCTATGATCTCTGGATGTGGGTTGTGTTGATCTATGATCTCTGGATGTGGGTTGTGTTGATCTATGATCTCTGGATGTGGGTTGTGTTGATCTATTGTCTTTGGGTTTGTGGAGGGTTGTTGTTCTATGAGCTCTGGATTGGTTTGTTTTGGGATCTATGAGTCGGGAAATATGGTTTTGTTGATTTTATGATTCTGGTTTATGGTTTTGTTTAAATCTATGATCTCTGGAGGGTGGGTTGTTTTTGATCTATAAATCTCTGGATATGGTTTGTGTTGATTATGATTCTGGCTGGGGGTTTTGGGGTTGATCTTGACCCTTGGATGTGGGTTGTCTTGATCTATGATCTCTGGCTGTGGGTTGTATTGATCTACTGTCTTTGGGTTTGTATTGTGTTGATCTATAAGCTCTGGCTGTGGGTTGTGCTGACTTTCACTCTTTCTCGGGAAAAGCCTAAAGGGCCCCAGTTCTGGAGAAAAACGGTTAGACTAAAATAGGGAAAGGGTTTATGCACAGAGGCTGAGAGCTGGTTCTTCAACGCTCCCCCAAATAACCCCCAACCTGAATATTATTTTCCTCAGAGAACCTTTCCTGATCCTGACATATTTTAGGGTTTCATAAATCCACCGGGATCAAACCCCTTGTGCGGGGCTATGGCTATAGTGTGTCCATAGCTGGTAAGTCTGTGTATATTAAGTAGACGGCCCTCAGGGGCCATGAAACATTTCTCAGAGCTACATTCCTTCATGGTCAAAGGTTGAGTTGTGCAATTCTTCGAAACACCATGAACAGGAGCCGAGTGTTTAGTGTAAACCAAGTGCGGAGAGATAACAAGAGTCTCAGGGAAAACAACATATAAACGTGGTGAGAAGAGGCCCCCCCAAAAACAACCCCCTTTGAAATTTTGTTTTCCCCCCAAAAAAAACCCCATGTATTATAGGAGAACACCAAGGGTTTAATGGAAAGAAGTAAAAAGCAGCATCTTTAGGTGGAGCGGGTGAAGACGGGAAGGAACGCAGCACCCATAGGTGGGGACGGGTGAAGATGGGAAAGGTTTAACAGCGAGTCATAGGTGGGGGAGGGTGACGGTCGGGAAAGGTAACGGGCAGGGCCCTTTGGTGGAGAGGGTGAAGATCGGGAAAGGAAAACGGCGGGTCATAGGTGGAGCGAGCTGAAAGATCAGGGGGTTTAAAAGCAGGGTCAAGGTGGGGGCCCAAAGTAAAGATAAGAAGGTAACGCAGGGTTTTGGGTTTGGGGGAACGGGAAAAGATCAAAAGGGGAAACAGAGAGTCATAGGTGGGACGGGTGAGATCGGGGGGGTAACAGCAGGGTCATAGGTGGAGACGGTTTGGGGGGTTAAACAGCAGGGTAAAGGGGTGGGAAACGGGTTTTGGAAAAATCAGAAAGGTAACCCCAGGGTTCAAGGGGGGAAGGAGGGGGGAAAAACCCCAAGGAGGGTAACAGGGGGGTTTCATAGGTGGGAGGGGAGAAAGGGGTAACAAGCGGGGTTCATAGGTGGAAAAAAGGGTGAAGATCAGGAGGTAACAGCGGGGTTCATAGGTGGAGACGGGTGAAGATCGGGTTTGGAACCCCAGGGGTCATAGGGGGGAAAAACCGGGGGGAAGACCCGGAGGTAACACCCGGGTCTAGTTTGGAGACGGGTGAAGATCAGGAGGTAACAGCAGGGTCATAGGTGGAGACGGGTGACGGTGGGAAAGGGTTAACTTGGGTCTAGGTGGAGAGGGTTTGAAAAATCGGGAAAGGAGGTAACAGCAGGGTCATAGGTGGAGACGGGTGAAGATCAGGAGGTAACAGCAGGGTCATAGGTGGAGACGGGTGTGAAAAAATAAAGGAAAGGGAAACCCAGCAGAGTATAGGGGGGAAAAGGGTAAAGATAGGAGGTAACCCAGGGTCAAAAGGGGGAAAAGGGTAAAGATCGGGAAAGGGTAACAAAAAAGGGGCCCTAGGTGGATAGGGGTAAAAGACCCGGGGGTTAACAGCAGGGCCCAATTTTGGTGGGGGCCCCAGGTACGGTGGGGGGTTAACAGCAGGGTCTTAGGTGGAGACGGGTGGGGGTCGGGGAGGGTACACAGGGGTATAGGTGGAGCGGGTGAAGATGGGAGGTAACACAGGGTCTGGGGTGGAGGGGGGGAAGATCAGGAGGGGAAAACAAGGGCCCTGGGTTTGGAGACGGGGGTTAAAGGATAAAGGAAAGGGAAACAGCGGGGGTTCCTAGGTGGAGAGGGGGTGAAGATAGGGGGGTTAAACGCAGGGGCAAGGGGGTGGGACGGGGGTGAAGGGGGACGGGGGGGGGGTTAAACCAAAGCGGGGGGGGGTCCTAGGTGGGAGGGGGTGAAGTCGGGAAAGGGGGGTAACGGGCAGGGGAAGGGGGGAAAAAGCCGGGGAAGGAAGGAAGAACCAACGGGGCCAGTGGGGCGGGTAAGGGGGCAGGAGGGAAAAGGGGGCCAGGGGCCATGGGGGAGGGGGAAGAAAGGGGTGGGGGGTCATAGGTGGGGGACAGGGAAGGGGGTCGGGAAAGGGTAAAAGCGGGGGCCCTTGGGTGGAGACGGGGTGGAAGAAGGCAAAGGGAACGGGGGGGCCCATAGGGGAAGGGGGGCCCGGGTCAGGAGGGAAACACCCGGGGGGGGGGTCCCATGGGTTTGGAGACGGGGTAAGGGTTTTCAGGAGGTAACAGCGGGGGGCCCATAGGGGGAAAGGGACGGGGGGTAAGGAAGGGAAAAACAGGGGGGGTCAAGGGGGGGGGGGCCCGGGGAGGGTTGGGGGGGGGGGGCGGGGGGGGGGGTCATAGGGGTGGAGCCCGGGTCGGGGGTTTAAACCCCGCAGGGAAGGGGGGGCGGGGTAAAGGCCAGGGGGGTTCAGCGGGGTTCATGGGTGGGGGGGACGGGGTGAGGGTCGGAGGAAAAACTGCGGGGGGGTCATAGGGGGGAAAGCCCAGGGACTGGTGAGGGCACTGGTGGGTGATCTTTAGCGGATGTGGTTTGGTAGGTGTTACCATCTTGGGGCCCACAACTGGGGATTGGAGTTGGGTGAAGCTCCCTTGGTCGTAGTTGGCTCCCTTATGGTGGACGCGGGCGCGATCACTCTCCCTTTAAACATTCTCCCGGGGGCAACAGTTCGCTGATGTGTGCAGATTTTTTGGGAGGGAAATTTGGGTTTTTGTTTTAGTGTTGCCCAAGGGGGAAAAGCTGAAGAATGAAGGTCAGAGGCAAGGATGGGGGGTGACGGGAAACAATGGGGGGAACCCGGGAACACTGGGGGGACGCCCTTTAGAACATGGGGGGTTTGGGAAAAAGGTTTAGAGAGGGTAAACGATGAGGGAAAGGGGTAGGATGGAGGAGGAGAGGGTGAAGGACGGGGGCAGAGGGTCAGTGATGGAGGAGGAGAGGGTGAAGGACGGGGGCAGAGGGTCAGTGATGGAGGAGGAGAGGGTGAAGGACGGGGGCAGAGGGTCAGTGATGGAGGAGGAGGGTTTGGGGGGAAAGGGGCCCAGGGGGTTTCGGGCGATGGAGGAGGAGGGGGGAAGGAACAGGGGGGCAAAAGGGGGTCAGGGGATGGGGGAGGGGGGGTGAAGGCGGGGGAAAGAGGGTCAGGTTTGGGAAGGAGGAGAGGGTGAGGGACGGGGGAATTCCTGGGGAAAAAACGGGGGGGGGGGAAAAAAGGGGGGCCCAGCGTGGCCCGGGAGAGGGTGAAGGACGGGGGCAGAGGGTCAGTGATGGAGGAGGCGAGGGTGAAGGACGGGGGAGGGTCAGTGATGGAGGAGCAGAGGGTGAAGGACGGGGCAGAGGGTGAAGGACGGGGGGGGAGGGGTAAAAGGACGGGGGCAGAGGGTCAGTGATGGAGGGGAGAGGGGGGGGGGAGGGGGCGGGGTCCGGATGGAGGAGGAGAGGGCGAAGGACGGGGGCTCTGGCTATTACCACCCATGGAGGAGACTCTACATTTGGGGATCTATAGGAGGTTGTGCCTGGTGGTGGGGACCTGGGGGCAGCAGGCTCCGTCCCCCTAACACCACCGGGTCCCAGTTACACACAGAGCATTGTACCGTATGGATGAGGAAGTTGTGCAGCTCCTCTTCTGTGACGCCCTTCATCTCCAGCCTCAGCGGTGTGTGCCCTGCAGTCTGCGCTGCCCTCTCACTGAGCTGCACATGATGCCCGGGCGGCGACACAACCAGTGTCCTGGGATAAGTGCACACAATCAATGGCGGCGCCCCTCCCTGGGGCTTGTTGACACTACTTCGCCCTTGTCATTACTGTAAACACCCGACAAACCAATTGTCAAAGCGTCCTTAAAATAACATTATGTAGAGTGGGGGGGGAGGGGGAGAGAGCGGTTACACATCAGGCTCCAGTGGCACATAGGGCTCCATTGGCTCTAGCTCCAGTCGCACATAGGGCTCCAGCGCCAGTCACACATAGGGCTCTAGCGCCAGTCACACATCGGGCTCCAGTCGCACATAGGGCTCCAATGGCTCTAGCTCCAGTGGCACATAGGGCTCTATCACCAGTCACACATCAGGCTCCAGTCGCACATAGGGCTCCAATGGCTCTAGCTCCAGTCACACATCGGGCTCCAATGGCTCCAGCTCCAGTCACACATCAGACTTCAGTCAAACATCGGGCTCCAATGGCTCTAGCGCCAGTCGCACATCGGGCTCCAGTCACACATAGGGCTCTAGCGCCAGTCGCACATAGGGCTCTAGCGCCAGTCGCACATAGGGCTCTAGCGCCAGTCGCACATCGGGCTCCAGTCGCACATCAGGCTCTAGCGCCAGTCACACATAGGGCTCTAGCACCAGTCACACATCAGGCTCCAGTCAAACATCAGCCTCCAATGGCTATAGCTCCAGTGGCACATCGGGCTCCAATGGCTCTAGCTCCAGCGGCACATCGGGCTCCATTGGCTCTAGCTCCAGTGGCACATAGGGCTTAGGCCCGTCACACATCAGGCTCCAATGGCTCTAGCGCCAGTCACACATAGGGCTCTAGCGCCAGTCACACATCAGGCTCCAGTGGCACATCGGGCTCCATTGGCTCTAGCTCCAGTGGCACATAGGGCTCCATTGGCTCTTTGCTCGTCGCACATGGGCTCCCAAAGGCTCAGCTCCCAGTTGACATCGGGCTCCAATGGTTCTAGTCAGTGGCACATCGGGCTCAATGGCTCTAGCTCCAGTGCACATCGGGCTCCCCTTGGTCTACTCAGTGGCACTGGGCCCCCAGCTCCAGTAAAAAAACTTTGGG
>JAODAL010051074.1:0-26940 GCA_025379985.1 Phyllomedusa bahiana | reverse complement strand
CCCTGGCTTTTTATGATGCCCTGCCCGGCTACCTATACCCCTGCCCTGGCAATTATGCCCTGCCCTGGCTGCCTATACCCTGCCCTGGCTGCCTATAATAGCACTGCCTACCTATACACTGCCCTGGCTGCCTATACACTGTCCTGCCTGCCTATAAACTGTCCCTGTCTGCGTGTATATTGTCCCTGCCTGTATACTGTCCCTGCCTGCCTGCATACTGTCCCTGCCTGCCTGCATACTGTCCCTGCCTGCCTGCATACTGGCCCTGCCTGCCTACATACTGGCCCTGCCTGCCTACATACTGGCCCTGCCTGCCTAATGGGGGTCTACCTATTTACATGCCACTTATCTGACATTTTTTAATTTCTAATTTTTAGGGTCTAACATACGCTGTTTGGGGAATTGATAGGAAAGTGCTGGAAAAGAGAGGAGCCTAAGATGTATTTGTTGTAAATTCTACAGGGACGAGTAGTGACCGGGAGAAGAAGACATTGCATGCTGTACTGGACGGAGAAAGAAATGGAAGGGAACAACAAGGGAAGGCATCATGGAGGTTTGGGCCAGAAGAAGAAAAGGAGAAGAGAACGATTCCCATCAGCGCTGACGTCTCCTGTGAGTCTCTGCTTTTACTTCTGTGATGAATCAGTGCTGTATTCATGTGGTGGTGACCTGACTACTGGGGATGTGATTGGTGGGATTGTAGGTTATGTTGGTTCTTGTATAGTGTCAGTGTGGGCTTGTCCCAGATTGTAAGGCGCACACCTGACTGATGAGGGGTTTCTCTGCACCACTGTTTCTCTCTTGCTTGTGTTTAGGGGGCTCTCACACAGAGCGGTTTTGGTCCATTTTTTGATGCGTTTTTTGTGCAGATGTGTACAGCATTAACTACTCTGCCTTTCTGCAGAAAACCGCACCAAAAACACATCACAAATGCACCAAAAATGCTCCGTGTGAAAGCAGCTTTATAGTGTAGTTTATTTTAGACAGTGGCGAGGTGCAAGAACAAGGGAAATTTTTTAAGCAGATATTGTATGTGGGCTGGTGCGGGCTTTGTGCCAGGGCTGATTTTTATTCCCAGTCCGGCCCTGCTTACCCCCCACTGCTGCCGAACCTCTCACTTCACCCACCCACATTTTTTTCAATCGACTAAAATCTCTCTCCTCTAGATGCGTTTCCTGTAAAATAGCAATGTTTTTTAAGGTATCTGAGAATCAGTGCTCTTTTATGAGAACGTAGACCCTTCACATTCCAGTTTATAATTCTCATGGCTTCTATAGACGGAACCTTGAAATCAGCTGCAAAACACTAAAGAACCAATGCACGTACGTCCCTCCCCCTTAAGCCCAAACTCCAACAACGAAAAACCTCCAAAGCCTGAACAGGTCTCCTCCTTTTCACTTGTTGACGTCTCTTTTTTTCACGCTAAAATCCTGAGGCCAAACCTCTAGCCTCAGATTACCTCTTAATGCCTTCTTCACCCTCCGACCCCCTCCCACGCCGCCCAGATTAACAGTATTTAACTAACATCCCCTTTAACTCCGCATGGGAGTTAACCCCCCCCCCATATCTCAGTACACATCAAGTGTCGACATAGCCCCCCATCACCTCTCCCCAATCCTTACATTCCAGCCCAGCAGTAATAATTACAAAATCTGCAGTAACCGAGCAAAATGAGTCCCGAGACATACACCCTGAAACAGAGAGAAATCTATTAGATTAGAAATGTCAACGCTTCCTCGGGGTCCGAATTTGTCCCAAGTACTTGCTGCTGTTATCACTGTCCTGGGTGGATTTTGTGTTGCTCGCAGAACGCTGGCTTCTTCTCTCCATGGCGTATGTTTCCTCTCCTGTTCGTGTTGAGGATTCCCTCTGTCGGGGAAGACCTTGCAGATACTCTTCTGCTTCTTCCGGGGTATGACATAACACCATTGGCCCCTGGTCAGGGAATATTCTCAGAATAGCGGGATATTGAAGATTGAAACTAATTTGTCGCTTTACATGGGCTGTGCAAATGGAGGAGAACCGCTTCCTCTTTCTCGACACCTCCAAGGAGTAGTCCGCAAAGATAAGGAGCTTGTCACCTTTGTAAGTTAGAGGAGATTTATGTGCCCTGTACGCCTGCAAGATCTGAGATTTCTCTGCATAGTCCAGGTATTTCACAATGATCGGTCTCGGTTTGTCTGCAGTCCCGTCATTAGATGTTGTTTTGGGTGGGCCAATTCTGTGTGCCCTTTCCACTTTTAAAGGATGTTGCAGCTTGAGGATTTTTGGGATTTCCACGGCGCATATAATATGCAGATTTTTTGCAGGAAAACTTTCACTGAGGCCAATGATGCACAGGTTATTTCTGCGAGACCTGTTTTCCAAGTCCTCAACTTTATCTTGAAGGAACTCGGTTCTTCTGACTAGCCTCTCAAGAGTGCTCCTCGCCCCCAGTATGTCATCTTCCACTACATTTACTCACTCTTCCAGCTCCCCAATCTGCGAGGTATGCTGTGATATATCTTTATGTATGGCAGAAACTGCAGCTTTTACTGCCGCTGTCACTGAGGTGGATATAGTGGCCTCCAATGCTGCCATGATGTCTGGTGCCAATAAACATGCCACTGCCACCGCCATGGTTTTGCAAGATACCTCTAGTCCTGGGATCTTTTCTTCCAGGTCCCCCTGGTGTATGAGAGAATCATCTGCCCCCGCTGCATATGTACCTATCGTTGCTGCCTGGGGCTCTACAGGTGAGTGCTGGGTGTCTCTGACCTGCGGTTCTTGGGTGGTATCTCCCTCTGGTGCTGCCTTCTCTCCTGCAGAAGCGGCCGTGCTGGCTCCGCGGGCGCTTCTTGTGCCGCGCGGTGGTTCGGGCTCCATCTTGGAATGGCTGCCGGCAGAGGCTGGAGGGGCCGTTTGCTCTCCTGGGCTCCCCGCTGCTCGGATTCTCTCCGCTCCGACATTGGAGAGTGCACGGGGTGCTGAGGCACTGAAAAGTGCCGTTTATGTTGCAGGTATGTCGCGGGGATTAACCTGAATCAGGCGGCGCTGTGAGGGAGCTCCGTCTGCTGCCTCCTCACATGCGTGCGCCGGAACCGGAAGTCAGTGTTGTTGTTTTGTGATATTGGTCTTGGAATGCTGATTTGGTCAATAACATTATGGTGGTGTTAGTCAGTATATGGTTTGATGTTTGGCGGTATTATTTGGTCTTTGTATATTGTTTGGCAATATTGGCCTGGGTATACTGGTTTGGTCAGTAACATTATAGTGGTGACATGTGGTGATCAAGTGAAGGTATTTTCTGGCCCTTGTATATGTACTGACCTGCAATGTACAGATAAACTGTACATTGTAAAATCCAGCAAGAACTAAATCCAAAAACAATGGTGCAATTGCATTTTTTTCTTGTGACCCCAAAAACAATTTTTTTCTTTATCTGGGGTGGTGGTGGTTGTGGGGCATGGAGGTGGTGGATGGGTCGTCCGGGAGTGGGGGTGGGGCGGGAGTTTCAGCTGGGGGGCGCAGAGCGATGTGCAGAGCGGCCAGTGGGCGGAGCGGAGCTGAGGGGCCACGGAGTGATGGGTGGGGCAGCCAGGGGGCGAGACGGCAGATGGGGGCCCAGACACTACAGCTGTATGGGGCCCCAAAATTTCGGATGGCGGCCCTGATTACTAGCATTGAGATGACTGAAATGTTGATTTTTTTATTTTTAGGCTTAATTGTAAGGGTATGTTCACACGGCGTTTTTTGAAGTATAAATTAAAAAAACGGCCCAAAATGCCGTGTGAACATAGCCTAACTGTATTTTTGTGAAAAAAATGGGGCTGATGTAACATACTCTGGAGGGTCAGCACATAGGCAGGCACTTGAGCAGGTTTGCAGTTCAAAGAATATAGTTTTATTGAAAGTCCACAATCTTGCAACTCAAAACACAGCTTATCTTCAGCATAAAATGCAATAATTGTGAAATAATAAGTTCTTTATGGGGCAGGCAGAAACAAAAATGAAAAGTGTCACCGACTAGTACAGCACGTCCTCAGGCCTACACAGCCTCACAGCTCAGACGGCAAACAACTTCTGGTTTCAGGTACAGAAACACATCCCCCTTCTGACCTGAACCAGCTGCCTTTTATCTGGCTGGTAAGGCCTGGGCTGGAGTATTGGAGCGACCTTTCCAACCCAGGCTCTCTGGCCACTCCATAAAAAACCCAGACCCGAACTACAGCAGAAAAACTGCTCGGCAACAATTATTGTCACTGGCAAAACAAAAATGTTTTTTTTTATATCAACAAGACCAGCCACCTCGGTGATAGGTACCTCCCATAAAGGACTGCACCTTTTACCCTTCTAGAATACAAAAATGTTCTTTTGGTATGACACCCCAGACAGGAAATTATGTAGATTAGAGCTGTGTATTGTAAAGAAGGGATCAGTGTCTGGATGTTTTAATAAAGATGATAATGCTTAACTTCATTTCAGTCTGCAACAGTGGTACAGTGTGTATTAAAATTGATTTCATTGGTACATTGTATGGTATAATGCATTTCAGTGATGCAGTGTTTAGTATAGTGGTATAGTGTGTGTAACAATCCGGTGGTGTCAATATATACTGACCCGTTGATCCCCGGTATATGGTGGATCCTCAGTGATAACCGCGGGCAAGGTGGTATAGGTGGAGAACGAGGTGCAGGACAGTATAGCGGTGACAGGTCACAGCAGGAGTAGCCATAGACGGGTAATGCAGGTTTCAGGTGGTAAGGGACACGTATAACGGCAGATAGTCAGCAGTTTACGTACTGGTACAGCGGCAGGTAACAGCAGGAAACGCTTTAGGAATCGCAGGGTTAATGCAGAGTTAACAAAAGAAAACACGGGTATAGCAGCAGGAAACCAGCAGCCAGGGGTTGAGCTATGTATGAACAACAACGAACTGACCATGAGCAGGGTCAGGAAGTTCCTTTTTATAGCCAGGGGTCACAGTTCACCGGGCAGGTAATTGGGACACTGTCCTTGGAGGCTCTCGTGCGTGCACAGGCAGCTACAGAGAACAAGAGCAAGCAGGAGCGAGGGTCGCTGAGTAAGCGCTGCCAGCAGACACCATCGTTGGTGGCGCAGCAGAGACAGGAGCCAGGACAGATAAGTATTCAGCAGCAGGGGCACAAGAGAACGCCGCCACAGCAGCCGGGACATGGCCATGCCTGCTGCTCAGCATGGGAGCCTGGCATGGACCATGACAGTACCCCCTTTTAAGCCTTCCCCTCCTTAAGACCTTTCCTCCCAAAAGCAACCAAGGATAACCAACTCCTCCTCGGTATCCCAGGTACTATCTTCAGAGGAGGTGTCCTGGATAACTTCTTGGACCTGGGGAGCAGAAATGGTAGGCAGAGGGAGAGGTGGGTGGGATTCAGAGATGACTTTACAGTCCCGAGGATCTTCTAAAACAATAGCAACGGGCAGAGAAACGCATGGGCAGGACTGCTCCAGATGGGAGGGTTTGAGGCAGCGTGAGTGGCAATGCTCACCTCATTGACAACTTCACCCATTTTCCAATTCAAGGACAGCCTGTGAAGCTGGAACCACACAATATCAAGCAGGGTTGAAGCAGATGAACTGGGCAAAACATTGAAAGTCAGAAGTTCCCACCAGGAGAAGATTACCTTCTGAGACACAGGCTCGGTACGGAGCTGGACAGGCTCCTTCAAGATCTCCACATTGACAGATGAGAAACAGGGGCTTCTCCAGATGGGAAACAGGCAGGCAGAACTTCTCCAGCTGAGACATGAGAATGAAGTTCTCAGAAGAACCAGAGTCCAGAATAGCAGGAACATCAAAGGTAGCACCAGAAGCATAGCGGAGGGAGACTAGAGTGGTCAGACAAGGTCACGTCACCAACAAAACCTTGGCACTAAGGTTTCCGAGGCACAGCTGGGCAGACTGGGCAGGGCTGTGGAGTCGGAGTTGGGAAGTCAGAGTCAGTGCCCATTTTGCAGGAGTCGGACTCTTCATAAAATGGACCGACTCTGACTCCCAAAATATATAATAAATTGGTACAGTTGGTTCAATGCAGTGCCAAGAGCAAGAGGAATTGGGTCTTGCCAGTGTTACTATCTTCAGCCTCATCAGATGAGGTGTATTTGGATGACATGGATCAGGCAAAATGTTGCTGCAGGGGAAAAGATTTCGCTCCCATATCAAACGGATTGACCAGATTTCAGCAAAATTTTCCACTTGCTTTCAAAGAAGTAGAAGAGTTCAACCATTCATCAGAACTGTCTACCCATGAGGCAATTCTTTTATACCCTGAGATTGTTAGATATGTTGCCCATGTGGTCACCGCTTTGCCACCAACCCAAGTTAGTGTAGAGAGGTTGTTCTCTAGCCTGGAAATAATGAGTTTAGATTTGAGGTCATCTATGAAGGAGTTTTTGTGTTCTAAAGTCGTATCTAATAAATATATTTTACATCGACAAGCAAAAGGGTAACAATGTTTTGAACTTTTGAGTTTCAGGCTCCATATCTCACCATCCTCTACAGCTTTGAACATGAGACTACGATCATTTTATAGACAATCATCTATAACTTTGACCTGCAACTACAGTGCCTTGTGAAAGTATTCAGCCCCCTTGAACTTTTCAACCTTTTGCCACATTTCAGGCTTCAAACATAAAGATATAAAATTAAAAATTTTTGTGAAGAACCAACAAGTTTGACACAATTGTGAAGTGGAACGAAATTTATTGGATATTTTAAACTTTTGTAAAAAATAAAAATCTGAAAAGTGGGGAGTGCAAAATTATTTGGCCCCCTTAAGTTAATACTTTGTAGCGCCACCTTTTGCTGCGATTACAGCTGCAAGTCGCTTGGGGTATGTCTCTATCAGTTTTGCACATCGAGAGACTGAAATTCTTGCCCATTCTTCCTTGGAAAACAGCTGGAGCTCAGTGAGGTTGGATGGAGAGCATTTGTGAACAGCAGTTTTCAGCTCTTTCCACAGATTCTCGATTAGATTAAGGTCTGGACTTTGACTTGGCCATTCTAACACCTGGATACGTTTATTTGTGAACCATTCCATTGTAGATTTTGCTTTATGTTTGGGATCATTGTCTTGTTGGAAGATAAATCTCTGTCCCAGTCTCAGGTCTTTTGCAGACTCCAACAGGTTTTCTTCCAGAATGGTCCTGTATTTGGCTCCATCCATCTTCCCATCAATTTTAACCATCTTCCCTGTCCCTGCTGAAGAAAAGCAGGCCCAAACCATGATGCTGCCACCACCATGTTTGACAGTGGGGATGGTGTGTTCAGGGTGATGAGCTGTGTTGCTTTTACGCCAAACATATCGTTTTGCATTGTGGCCAAAAAGTTCGATTTTGGTTTCATCTGACCAGAGCACCTTCTTCCACATGTTTGGTGTGTCTCCCAGGTGGCTTGTGGCAAACTTTAAACAAGACTTTTTATGGATATCTTTGAGAAATGGCTTTCTTCTTGCCACTCTTCCATGAAGGCCAGATTTCTGCAGTGTACAACTGATTGTTGTCCTATGGACAGACTCTCCCACCTCAGCTGTAGATTCCTGCAGTTCATCCAGAGTGATCATGGGCCTCTTGGCTGCATCTCTGATCAGTCTTCTCCTTGTTTGAGATGAAAGTTTAGAGGGTTGGCTGGGTCTTGGTAGATTTGCAGTGGTCTGATACTCCAATTTCAATATGATCGCTTGCACAGTGCTCCTTGGGATGTTTAAAGTTTGACAAATCTTTTTGTATCCAAATCCGGCTTTAAACTTCTCCACAACAGTATCACGGACCTGCCTGGTGTGTTCGTTGGTCTTCATAATGATCGCTGCGCTTTAAACAGAACCCTGAGACTATCACAGAGCAGGTGCATTTATACGGAGACTTGATTACACACAGGTGGAATATATTTATCTTCATCAGTCATTTAGGACAACATTGGATCATTCTGAGATCCTCACTGAACTTCTGGAGTGAGTTTGCTACACTGAAAGAAAAGGGGCCGAATAATATTGCACGCCCCACAGTTTTTTACTTTTTACAAAAGTTTAAAATATCCCATAAATTTCGTTACACTTCACAATTGTGTCCCACTTGTTGTTGATTCTTCACAAAAAAAAATAAAAATGTTATATCTTTATGTTTGAAGCCTGAAATGTGGCAAAAGGTTGACAAGTTCAAGGGGGCCGAATATTTTCGCAGGGCACTGTACTTAGCATATGCTTAGTTCTACAGATTCTGGTCATGTAACTGTATTGTTACTGTTTTAATCCTGATGGTGGAACAATCTTTTTCTTCTTGTTACTAAAAACTGCATCATCTGGGGCCATGACTGCTGGAAGAATAGGAAATGAAGTCCATCCATTCATTCCAAAGCCAAGAGGTGGATGTCCAGGCAAAATATCAGAGTCAACAAGTCGCCTCATCACAAGGTCTATCAGTTATGATGTGACAAACATGGCAGTGGAGGGGGCTTGTAAGCTTCTTAAGAGTGAGATCACAGAGGTTCATACAAGCACCATGCAACACACATTACACAGGTTTGGAATGATGGCCCGAAAAAAGTGAAGAAGCCTTGACTTCAATCTTGTCATAAGAAGCGGCTCAAGTATAAAAAATGGAAGATTGGAAATGGGTGATTTTGGAGCGAGGAGATGAAAGACCAGGCTCTGATGGGTTCCAATTTCGGTGGAGGAAGCCTGATGATATGGTGATGTTTCACAGCTGAAGATGTTGGATACTTGACCAGGATCAGTGTTGATCTCAATGCTGAGCTATATGTGAGTATTCTACAAGATGAGTTACTTCATACACTTGAGGACTACGGGTATGAAAAGGACGACATAACAGTTCACTGCCGGCAGGGCGGAGCTGCGGGGCCCGGTGCTTCCTACCTCAGAACGCCCGGGCCCTCTGGCCCAAGCGTTCAAGGCAGGACTGGCCGGCGGTAGCAGAGAGGAGCCGCCTGCACTTCGCTCTGCTAATCTGCCTGCTAGGCACAGGCACCGGCCCACAGTGCTGACGTGGGCGATGCGATGATGTCATATCATCGCGCCGCCCGTGCCGAGCACAGACTGCCCGGGAGCTGAGCTGCGAGGGAGAGTGGCACAGGTAAGTGATTTCTTCTTTTTTTAACATTTATGAAGCCTGCCGTAAGCCCTGCTGCCTATATGTGGCCCCTATAGACCACCCTAAGCCCTTCCTGCCTATATGGGGCCCCTATAGACCACCCTAAGCCCTGCCTGCCTATATGGGGCCCCTATGGACTACCTAAGTCCTGCCTGCCTATATATATGGCCCCTATAGACCACCCTAAGCCCTGAATGCCTTTATATGGCCCCTATAGACTACCCTAAGCCATGCATGGATACATATATGGCCCCTATAGCCACCTAAACCTTGCCTGCCTATATGGCCCCTATATCTACCTAAACCCTGCCTGCCTACCTATATGTGCACTATAGCTACCTAAACCTTGCCTATATGGGGCCCCCTATAGCCTAAACCCTAATCTAAACCCTGCCTGCCTAAATGGACCCCATATAGCCTAGCTAAAGCCTGCCTGCCTATTTGGGGACCCCTAGAGCCTATTTACCTACCTATGTGGGCCCCACCTAAAGCATAGCTACCTGTTGCCCACCTACTGCCTGGTTAGCTACTTGGGGGCCTACCTACAGCCTACCTACCTTAGGGCTACCTACCTAACTGGGGCCTAACTACTGCCTACCTAGGGCCAATCTACCTATCTATCTGTAGCCTACCTATCTGAGACCTACCTAACTACTGCCTACTTAGGGACAATCTACCTATCTATCTGTAGCCTACCTATCTGAGACCTGCCTAACTACTACCTACCTACATAGGGCCTATGTACTAACTACCTACCTGGAGCCTACCAACCTACCCATCTAGTGCCTACCAACCTATCTAATGGGGGTCTACCTATCTGGCAATATGATTCTGAAGGGTACAGGCCATAGCCCTGCCCCTCATAATAGCATTGCACCTCTTCCTTTGCAGCACAATTCACCTCCTTCACACTCCAATCTCCCCTTTCCCCATACACCTCTCCCTTCTCCTGCAGCACTACTCTCTATTTTCCTTTTTAACCACCAGTCATCTCTACTGCAGCACTAATCTCCATTTCCCCCTTCCAGGGCTTCATCCACAAGGCACACTGCGCCATGTATGAAGGAGTCAGGAGTCGCAGTCAGGGAAATTGAGGAGTCGGATCTGTGCCTTACAACCCTGGGACTGGGCAGTTCTTTAGGTAGTGTCTGGCACCGCCATAGTACAAACACAGGTGTAAGCTGTGTCAGTGTGTACGTTCCTCCGAGGTGAGATGGGGTTCACCTCCATGGGTTCAGGTTGAGGAGATACGGGTGCCTGGTGAGATAGGCTTGGAAACTCGGGTACAGGTACAAGGCGTGGAGGCTTGCGAGGCTGGGAGGACGAGGACTGTTGGCGAAGCTCTAGTGGTGCGGTGTGTAGTGTAGTTGATTTCAGTGGTGCGGTGTGTAGTATAGATAATTTCAGTGGTGTGATGTGGAGTATAGTTTATTTCAGTGGTTCACTTTGCAACATAATTGATTTCAGTGCTGTAGTGTGTAGTATATTTGATTTCATAGGTGCAGTGTGCAGTATAGTTTATTTCAGTGGTGAAGCGTGTAGTATAGTTAATTTCAGTGGTGCAGAGCGTAGTACAGTTGATTTCAGTGGTGCAGAGCATAGTATAGTTGATTTCAGTGGTGCGGTGCATAGTATATTTGATTTCAATGGTGCAGTTTGTAGTATAGTTGATTTCAGTGGTGCAGAGCGTAGGATAGTTGATTTCAGTGGTGCAGTGCGTAGTATAGTTGATTTCAGTGGTGCAGAGCATTGTACAGTTGATTTCAGTGGTACAGAGCGTAGCATAGTGATTTCAGTGTTGCAGTGTGCAGTATAGTTGATTTCAGTGGTGTGATGTGTAGTATAGTTGATTTCAGTAGTGCGGTGCATAGTATAGTTGATTTCAGTGGTGCAGTGTGTAGTATAGTTGATCACATAGGTGCAGTGTGCAGTATAGTTGATTTTAGTAGTGTTGCAGTGTGTTTTAGTTGATTTCAGCGGTGCAGTGTGTAGTATACTTGATTTCAGTGGTGCAGTGCATAGTATAGTTGATTTCAGTGGTGCAGAGCATTGTACAGTTGATTTCAGTGGTGCAGAGCGTAGCATAGTGATTTCAGTGGTGCAGTGTGCAGTATAGTTGATTTCACTGGTGTGGTGTGTAGTATAGTTGATTTTAGTTGTGCGGTGTGTAGTATAGTTGATTTCAGTGATGCAGTGTGTAGTATAGTTGATTTCAGTGGTGCGGTGTGTAGTATAGTTGATTTCAGTGGTTCCCTTTGCAGCATAATTGATTTCAGTGCTGTAGTGTGTAGTATAGTTGATCTCATAGGTGCAGTGTGCAGTATAGTTGTTTTTAGTAGTGTAGCAGTGCGTGTTTTAGTTTATTACAGCGCTGCAGTGTGTAGTATACTTGATTTCAGTGGTGTGGTGTGTAGTATACTTGATTTCAGTGGTGTGGTGTGTAGTATACTTGATTTCAGTGGTGCGATGTGTAGTATAGCTGACTTCAGTGGTGCAGTGTGTAGTATAGTTGATCACATAGGTGCAGTGTGCAGTATAGTTGATTTTAGTAGTGTTGCAGTGTGTGTTTTAGTTGATTTCAGTGGTGCAGTGTGTAGTATGCTTGATTTCAGTGGTGCAGTGTGTAGTATAGTTGATTTTCGGTGGTGCAGAGCGTAGTATAGTTGATTTCAGTGGTGCAGAGCATAGTATAGTTGATTTCAGTGGTGCCGTGCATAGTATAGTTGATTTCAGTGATGCAGTGCGTTGTATAGTTGATTTCAGTGGTGCAGTGCGTTGTATAGTTGATTTCAGTGGTGCAGAGCGTATTATAATTGATTTCAGTGGTGCAGTGTGTAGTATAGTTGATTTCAGTGGTGCAGAGCGTTGCACAGTTGATTTCAGTGGTGCAGTGTGTAGTATAGTTGATTTCAGTGGTGCAGTGTGCAGTATAGTTGATTTCAGTGGTGCGGTGCGTAGTATAGTTGATTTTAGTGGGGCGGTGCATAGTATAGTTGATTTCAGTGGGGTGGTGTGTTGTATAGTTGATTTCAGTGGTGCAGTGCGTAGTATAGTTGATTTCAGTGGTGCGGTGTGTAGTATGGTTGATTTCAGTGGTGCAGTGCGTAGTATAGTTGATTTCAGTGGTGCGGTGTGTAGTATAGTTGATTTCAGCGGTGCGTAGTATAGTTGATTTCAGTGGTTCACTTTGCAGCATAATTGATTTCAGTGCTGTAGTGTGTAGTATAGTTAATTTCATATGTGCAATGTGCAGTATAGTTGATTTTAGTAGTGTTGCAGTGTGTGTTATAGTTGATTTCAGTGGTGCAGTGCGTAGTATAGTTGATTTCAGTGGTGCAGAGCGTAGTAAAGTTGATTTCAGTGGAGCAGTGTGCAGTATAGTTGATTTCAGTGGTGCGGTGCGTAGTATAGTTGATTTCAGTGGTGCAGTGCGTAGTATAGTTGATTTCAATGGTGCAGTGTGTAGTATAGTTGATCACATAGGTGCAGTTGATTTTAGTAGTGTTGCAGTGTGTGTTTTAGTTGATTTCAGTGGCGCAGTGTGTAGTATAGTTGATTTTCGGTGGTGCAGAGCGTAGTATAGTTGATTTCAGTGGTGCAGTGTGTAGTATAATTGTTTTCAGTGGTGCAGAGCATAGTATAGTTGATTTCAGAGGTGCAGAGCATAGTATAGTTAATTTCAGTGGTGCGGTGCGTAGTATAGTTGATTTCAGTGGTGCAGAGTGTAGTATAGTTGATTTCAGTGGTGCAGAGCGTTGCACAGTTGATTTCAGTGGTGCGGTTAGTAGTATAGTTGATTTCAGTGTTGCGGTGCATAGTATAGTTGATTTCAGTGTTGCGGTGCGTAGTATAGTTGATTTCAGTGGTGCGGTGCGTAGTATAGTTGATTTCAGTGGTGTGGCGTGTAGTATAGTTGATTTCAGTGGTGTGGTGTGTAGTATAGTTGATTTCAGTGGTGCGGTGGATAGTATAGTTGATTTCAGTGGTTCACTTTGCAACATAATTGATTTCAGTGCTGTAGTGTGTAGTATAGTTGATTTCAGTGGTGCAGTGCATAGTATAGTTGATTTCAGTGGTGTAGAGTGTAGTATAGTTGATTTCAGTTGAGCAGTGTGCAGTATAGTTGCTTTCAGTGGTGCGGTGCATAGTATAGTTGATTTCAGTGGTGCAGTGCGTAGTATAGTTGATTTCAGTGGTGTGGTGCGTAGTATAGTTGACTTCAGTGGTGAAGAGCAAAGTGTAGTTGATTTCAGTGGTGCGGTGTGTACTATAGTTGATTTCAGTGGTACAGTGCGTAGTATAGTTGATTTCAGTGGTGCAGTGTGTAGTATAGTTGATCACATAGGTGCAGTTGATTTTAGTAGTGTTGCAGTGTGTGTTTTAGTTGATTTCAGTGGTGCAGTGTGTAGTATAGTTGATTTTCGGTGGTGCAGAGCGTAGTATAGTTGATTTCAGTGGTGCAGTGTGTAGTATAATTGTTTTCAGTGGTGCAGAGCATAGTATAGTTGATTTCAGAGGTGCAGAGCATAGTATAGTTAATTTCAGTGGTGCGGTGCGTAGTATAGTTGATTTCAGTGGTGCAGAGTGTAGTATAGTTGATTTCAGTGGTGCAGAGCGTTGCACAGTTGATTTCAGTGGTGCGGTTAGTAGTATAGTTGATTTCAGTGTTGCGGTGCGTAGTATAGTTGATTTCAGTGTTGCGGTGCGTAGTATAGTTGATTTCAGTGTTGCGGTGCGTAGTATAGTTGATTTCAGTGGTTCACTTTGCAACATAATTGATTTCAGTGGTGCAGTGCGTTGTATAGTTGATTTCAGTGGTGAAGAGCGTAGTGTAGTTGATTTCAGTGGTGCGGTGTGTAGTATAGTTGATTTCAGTTGAGCAGTGTGCAGTATAGTTGCTTTCAGTGGTGCGGTGCATAGTATAGTTGATTTCAGTGGTGCAGTGCGTAGTATAGTTGATTTCAGTGGTGTGGTGCGTAGTATAGTTGATTTCAGTGGTGAAGAGCGTAGTGTAGTTGATTTCAGTGGTGCGGTGTGTACTATAGTTGATTTCAGTGGTACAGTGCGTAGTATAGTTGATTTCAGTGGTGCAGTGCGTAGTATAGTTGATTTCAGTGGTGCAGTGTGTAGTATAGTTGATTTCAGTGGTGCAGTGCGTAGTATAGTTGTTTTCAGTGGTGCCGTATGTTGTTTAGTTCTTTTCTGTGGTGCATTCGATAGTATAGTGGTTTTCAGTGGTGCAGTGCGTATTCTAGTTGATTTCTGTGGTGCAGCGCTTAGTATATCGATTTCAGTGGTGCAGTGCGTAGTATCATCACTGTTAACGTCCACTATCTATAATATCATTGATTTCAGAGGCTAGATCTGTAAAGGAAGTGCTGAAATCTCGCAGTGTTGCAGACAATGGTGCTATGTTTGTCCGAGTACGAACTGTTTTTTCATCCTGGGAATAGTTACAAAAGACACATCTGTGACAAGCTTGACATTTTGCAACCCTATTACTAGAGTTTTACGAAAACAGATTCTCATGACCACTTTGTAATAGACTAACTGTAAGACTTCCATTGGTTTAGCTGTAGCAATGCTCTTCTTTACAGCCAGCAGAGGGCGCAGCCCACTACACGCATGCATGGGGCCGACGACAGGGGTTCTTCTTTACGGCCGTTTTCAGCAGTCGTTGGGGTCCTCCCATCAGCACACGGGAAGTGGCCGGAGAACACGTGTACCGCAGCGATGGCTGGGAAAGCGACCTGGGAGTACCGAGGCTGCTCTGAGCGACCGGCTTTGCTGGGTGAGACAGCGTGTTTGATAGAGATGGCAGAATTTCTCGCTTGTTCTATAACGTTCTGTAGAGTTCTAGTGTGGAGGCCCCTCCGTCGTCTTTTGTTTGTTTCTACAAAAGCTGTTGAGATTATGCCAGTGGCACATAGGGAGTTTGTGGTAGAGTTGCCTCGATCCTGGATCGTGAACTCTTATCACTGCATGAGCCACCCAGGGGAGTGACGGGGATGGGGCAGCAACTATGCTTGAAACCAGGCTGGGTTTGATGTGTGTTTAGTTATTTTAACCTATTAACCCCTTCCTGACGGACGGTCATAATAACATGGCTCTAAGTTTTTTTTCCTCCTTGACTCCTGAAAGCCATAACGTTTTGATTTTTCCACCTACATAGATGTGTGAAGGCTTTTATTTTGTGTGACAAGAGGTACATTCTAATGGTGTTATTCTTATTACCATAGAATATACAGGGGAACGGCAGAAAAAATTCTAAGTGGGGCAAAATATGAAAAAAAAACCGTGCTTGCAGCATTTTTGTGGAAGTTTTTTTTTATGGTGTTCATGCTTCGGTAAAAATGATGTGTTATCTCTATTCTACAGGTTGATACGCATCTAGCAATACCAAACATGTTGGGTTTCTGTTATTCTGTTATGTTTTGGTACCGTACAAATTTTTTTTTTATCATTTTATTTTTTTTATTTGTAAAATGGCAAAAAGGGTGTGATTTGAACTTTTTATTTTTTTTTTTTTTTACACTTTAAAACTTTATTTATTTTTTTACTTTAACTTTGAGTTCCCCTAGGGCGCATAGGCTTGCGAAGGCTTCCATCTCTGCTGTGTTTTCAATGTGTTTCGGGACACAGCAATCTCACCACTGATGTTCTGATCACAGTGAGGAATGGTGCGTGGCACCGTTCCTCGTTGATTTAGATGCTACGGCCATCTTTGCCGCAGCGTCTAAGGGGTTAAACATCACGGAGAGGCAGCGGTGCTTCCCGTGCTGTGACCACCGGCTGTTAGCTGCAATTAGCCGATCCCGCTACAAAGCCGCTTACCGGCAGCAGGACGTATCCATACGTCCTATGTCGATAAGGGGTTCTATGACCTGAGTATTTGAACTTGTTTCTTTTTAACAGAGTGGACAACAGTGTGTATCATTGTTTTCACCATGATGCAGAAAATGTGCACTCATAGTCTGAGATCGATGCTTCACATAATTGTGTAGAGTTTTTTTGTGTTTCTATGTTGACAAAACCATGACTAAAAATAGTATGCTATACCCAAAAACTACAACAATAAGGGTGTGTCCACACGGCAATGACAAAATACCAGTGGGATTCTGTTTTAAGAATCTGGCCGGCATCTTATCGTCGTTTGTGCGGTTTAGGAGGACAGTTCTGTTTGCGGATTCGCTGTTCCCCCTCAACCATTGAAATGCACAAAAACCAGGGGAGATTGAGCATGGTCTAAATTTTTTCTCAACGCCAGTGGTGTAAAAAACCATCCGGCTGAAAATCTGTTCAGTGTAGACTACTGAATGGATTTTCTATTAAAGTCTATGTGGACGGTTGACAGTCGGTTTTCATATCGGAAAATCCGTCTATACCTGACCTTGTGGACGGACCCTACAGATGATTTTATGTAATCAGACTGAACGCCAAGAAAGTATTAAGAAGGTATAGAAACCACGAAAAATTCTCATCCCCTGCATGAGTAGGCAAAAGAGAAATCACAAAGAGTACAATTGTAAAGTAGATGCCAATACTGTGAAATAAGTGCAAATAAGTGTGTAAAATAATTCTAAAGATTTAAACGTCCACATATCTGACCATACATACTTGTATACATTACAATTAAATAAAGGCCAATAGAGTGATCAAAAAATAACTTTTTATAACAAAATGGTTAATCATAGAAATAGACAGAGTAGCCCATAAAATGCAAGTCTCAAATCAGTCACCATGTAACAAGTATAGGAGATGTAGTTTTATTACACAGTGCACCAAGTCCATGACTAGTGTTGGCTAATCACAGCAGGACTACAGTATATTACAGGAGTATTTGTACTAATATAGGGATTCAATGTATGCTATCAATAATCAGCAATATCCCTATATATACAAGTACTATAGTAGTCTCTATACAAGGGGAGAACATTACCGGTTAGAGGTAAGGCTTTCCTCCCCAATGCGTGTTTTGCGTTTTAATTGCTTCCTCCAGGTTTTTGTATGTTTGTAGGCAAAGCATCTAGTTAAATAGTTTTGAAATTTGTTGTGTGTTTTTTGTTTTCTTTCTCTGCCTCCCTATAGTGTGGTACCATGGTATACAATTGGTTGTACGCTATTTTCTACTAAATGCAGGGTGCAATAGTAGACGGTTACACTTTATCTACTTCGGCTACCCGTCCTACTGTGACCCACATAAGTGAGATCTCAATAGGACCAAAAAGTCATGTTTAAATGAGGACCTTCCTGGTTTTTGTTCTGTAGATATCATTGGTGGAATAAAATGTACTAGCTAATGACCTTCTGGGGGGCATTTTTATATAACTTTTTTTTTTTAATTCTGTAACTGGGGCTGATATACTAGTTACAGGGGAAATTAACTCCCTTGGTTGACTGCAGAGCTGATCTGGATCTGATAAGACTCAGCAGCTCAGGCAGTTGCTGAGCTCTGGGGTCCATGTGATTGCCAGCCCCCGCCGAGAGGCTTCTTTCTAATCTGTATATACAGGGCTTAGTAAGCATGGTATACATCATGATTGTAATAAACTGTCCCTGCCTTCTCAGTTTAAAGTCAGCTTTTGCTGACTCGCCACTCATGCAGCTGCACAATTAGTGTACAAATGTCCTTCCTGCACAGGCGTTCCAGAACTTCCATGCAGAGATACACAGCCACCACCCAAATTTTTAAAGTAAATGGACAGTTGGCAACTAAAGTGTTTTTTTTTTTTGTTTTTTTTTACCTTTATGGGGGTTTTATCTGTGAGGGGACTTGGATTTTTCACTTTTAACAGATAATGCATTGGAATACTCCTGTAAGGGTCCATCTACAGTACATGCTTTTACAGTTGTTTTTGACATAGATTCTGGATTTGAAAACCTGACTGTAAAATCATCCCCATAGATCTCAATAAAAAATCCCAGGTGGTCTACACAGCTCGGGTTTTCTAAAGTCAGGTTTTAAAACTCAGTTTTTGGCAAAAAGCTTGGCACGTACATTTTTCTGCCGAATTTTACTTGAAAAACAGCAGAAAATTTACTATTCATTGTTAATGGGGTGACCGAATTTGAGAAACGCGCCAAAAAATGAAAACAGAATTTAAAATACTGGTTGCATTCAGATCTAGAATCCAACTAGTATTTTGTGCTTGTCGTGTGGACGCAGCTTAAAGGGGTTTTGCCACGATCTCATTTCATACCTCCTGTATTCAGCTCTGTTCTCAGAAGGGGACGTGTGTGATTTGTTTGAATTATATATCATGTGACCCAGCAGGATGACATCACCAGGCCTTTCCTCTCTGCAGTCAAAGAAATGTCTTATGTAAAGCATGGTGAGTAGCTGAGAGGTAAAGTGTTTGCCTTCAGTCACAAATCAAATCCCTGCAGGAACCAAACCTTTGTTTTTCTTTTTTCTCTTTATCAATGCACAAACCTCATTGAGGTTTCTTTTTTATTTGCACTGTTTGACTAATTAATAAGGAGTACAGAGGACAGGAGTAGAGTGACAGTGCCTGGGGTTTGAATACTCAGTAACTGCCTGAGAGGAGAAGTGATGTCTGACCAGGACTGAGGAGCTCTCAGTCCTGGTCGTATCCCCTGGAGACAAGCTGTAAACATTTGAATACTAAGGGAGCAGCTAAAACAAAAACGGTGAAGAATTTTTAATTATAATGAATGGTGAAAATGTTTGTCATTTCATTTGCAAGCTTCCCATGTCAATTTTACTTCGTGGCAAAACTCCTTTAAGACATGATGTAATAGGCAATTACCTATGCTTTAATTCCAATGCAGGAGACAGTGATGACAAAGGGTTCATTTATACAAGATCCCCTGCAAGATAAAATTATTCGCACCAATCAGTGAGGATCTGGTTGTGGATTTTTTGCCACTTATACTCTGATAAATATGTGACAAAATGTCAGTTGGTGCAGATTTTTACATGCAGATTTTATTCAGTAGAGTTGCAGTGGTCCCTTAGTTTTCATCACTTAGATCAGGGGTCCACAAACTTTTTAAACAGGGGCCAGTTCACTATCCCTCAGACCATTGGAGGGTCGGAATATAGTTTAAAAAAAAAAATTATGAATAAATTCCTATGCACACTGCACAAATCTTATTTTGAAGTAAAAAACAAAAAACAGGAACAAATACAGTATTTAAAATGAAGAACAAGTAAAGTTAGATCAACAAACTTACTCTTATATCAATGGGAACTATGGGTCTACTTTTGGCTAATGAGATGGTCAATTTTCAGTTCCATATTTGTCACTGCTAGACTTAACAAGTGATGCAAGTGTACATCAGTTAGTCTAGATCTGGTTGGAAAATGTATGTTCACAGACATAAGTGCTGCCAAAGATGGTTGCCATTTTGAGTGCATGGTTCCTGAGATTAGGATATGTCTCAGAGGGGAGAGATGCTTAGAAATTAGGAAGGCTGCTTGACTTGAATGCGTCTTTCAGAGAGTCACAATTCTGCAGTTCAGCCAGTTCCATTTGGTATATTGTATCCACATTGTCTTGTCAATAGAAAATGGGTTACGGAAAAGCTGTATTACATTGGAACTCCTTTTGTAACTTTTCCAGTGAAATCCGCTAACAGATTTTGAGTTGTGGGGAGATGGCAGAAATTTTCCTCCTTCATTTGTTTAATGAGGAGGCCTAATTTTACTTCAAATTTTCACATGTGATTGCATATCACAGATGCACTTCCCCTTTCCTTGAAGTTGCACATTGAAACTGTTAAAGAGAACCTGTCATATAGATTATGCCCCCCTTTCTGAGGGCAGAACAAGCTAGTGTCAGACATGCTGTTTCCAGCGCTGTGTCCCTTATTCTGTAAGATACTGTAGTTTTCGTGTATTTTATGCTCAAATCTGCAGTTTTCAGCCAGAAGAGTCATTCAAAGAGTCAGTTTTTTTTCAAACCCTGCCCATCAGATGCTAGCCCTGCCCACCTCAACTGATAAACCTATTACTTTGAATAGGTAGAAACATGATAATCTGTCAGTGGGTGGGGCTAGACTTTGGTGGGCGGGGCTAACACCTGCTCATGAATAAGATTTGAGGGGTAAATGCTCTAAAACTACAGCATCTTACAGAATAAGGGACGCAGCGCTGGAAACAGCATGTCTGACACTAGCTTGTGCTGCCCTCAGCAAGTGGGGCATAACCTGTGTGACAGGTTCCCTTTATTTAACTCTGTTACATCTGTCAGAAAGGCAAGGTGCCATTCCATTCTGCATCATTGAGCTTTGTATTTTGAAAGCAGAAAAGCTGTACAGTCATGGCCAACAGTTTTAAGAATGACACAAATATTATATTTTCACATGATCTGTTGCCCTCTGGTTTTTATGTGTGTTTGTCAGATGTTTTTATCACATACAGAAATACAAGTGCAATCATATTATGATTAACAAAAGCTTTTAATGACAGTTAGAATGAGTTAATGCAGCAAATCAATATTTTCAGTGTTGACCCTTCTTCTTCAGGACCTCTGCAATTCTCCCTGGCATGCTCTCAATCAACTTCTGGACCAAATCCTGACTGATGGCAGACCATTCTTGCACAATCAATGCTTGCATTTTGTCACAATTTGTTGGTCTTTGTTTGTCCATCCATCTCTTGATGATTGACCACAAGTTCTCAATGGGATTAAGATCTGGGGAGTTTCCAGGCCATGGACCCAAAATCTCTATATTTTGTTCCCTGAGCCATTTAGTTATCACCTTTGCTTTATGGCAAGGTGCTCCATCATGCTGGAAAAGGCATTGTTGATCACCAAACTGCTCTTGGACGGTTGGGAGAAGTTGCTCTTGGAGGACATTCTGGTACCATTCTTTATTCATGGATGTGTTTTTAGGCAAGACTGTTAGAGAGCCGATTCCCTTGGCTGAGAAGCAACCCCACACATAAATAGTTTCTGGATGCTTTACAGTTGGCATGAGACAAGACTGGTGGTATCGCTCACCTTGTCTTCTCCGAACAAGCTGTTTTCCAGATGTTCCAAACATTCGGAAAGGGGTTTCATCAGAGAAAATGACTTTACCCCAGTCCTCAGCAGTCCACTCCCTATACCTTTGGCAGAATATCAGTCTGTCCCTGATTTTTTTTTTCTGCAGAGAAGTGGCTTCTTTGCTGCCCTCCTTGACATCAGGCCTTGCTCCATGAGTCTCCGCCTCACAGTGCGGGCAGATGCACTCACATCTGCCTGCTGCCATTTCTGAGCAAGCTCTGCACTGCTGGCGGCCCGATTCCGAAGCTGAAACACTTTTAAGAGACGGTCCTAGCGCTTGCTGGTCTTTCTTGGGCGCCCTGGAGCCTTTTTGGCAACAATGGAACCTCTCTCCTTGAATTCCTTGATGATGCGATAGATTGTTGACTGAGGTGCAATCTTTTTAGCTGCAATACTCTTCCCTGTTAGGCCAGTTTTGTGCAGTGCAATGATGACTGCACGTGTTTCTTTAGCGATAACCATGGTTAACAGAAGAGAAACAATGATGCCAAGTACCAGCCTCCTTTTAAAGTGTCCAGTGGTGTGATTCTTACTTAATCATGACAGATTGATCTCCAGCCCTGTCCTCATCAACACCCACACCTGTGTTAATGGAGCCATGACTGTAATCTGTGGAAGTAAGTCATAGACATGTTTCAAAACTCTCTCTCGACTCGGCCATCGGACTTCTGTGTGGTACAGAACATCTTTGTAGGCAACACTTAGCTCAGACAGAAATTCCTGAAATTGTCTGTGTTTTAATGCATTTGTTCTAATGAAGTTAACACAAGATACCACAATTTTCATAAGAGTCCCACTTCAGTGTTGGTGTATGAGGTAGTGTATGGCTATTGGATGAGAATGATTGTTTGTCCATGTCTTGGCTAATGCGAGCAATTACTCCTTTCTTAGACCCCACCATGGTGGGAGCTCCATCAGTTGTCACATTGGCTAGTTTAGCCCAGTCCGGCTCCAAACCATTCACAGTTTGGCAAACCTTTTCATAGATATCCTCTCCTGTAGTTGTTCCTTTGATGCTTTGCAGTGCAGCAAGCTCTTCTGTGACTTCGAAATAGTCATTCGTCCCACGAATAAAAATTAGAAGTTGTGCAGAATCACGAATATCATTACTCTCGTCGAGTGCCAAGAAAAAATAGGAAAGTTTTTTTTGCAGAGTTTTGCAATTGCTGATGCAAATTGTCTCCTATTTCTTCAATCTTTCGTGTAATTATAGGTCCTGAAAGACTCGCTGTACTAAATAAAACGGCCTTCTCTTTACACATCTCTTTGGCTACAGAAAGAAGGCATTCTTTAACAAATTCTCCCTCCATAAATGGTCTGCCAGTGCATGCTATTAGCTTGGCAACTTGAAAACTTGCTCGCAGTGATGAAATATTTAGCTAATTCTTCTTCACCAAAGTATTTTGCTGAGTTGTCAATGTATTTTTCAGTTTTAATATTTTATCTTTTCTCACTTCTCTGACCAAACAATCATATTTATCTTTATGTTGAGTTTGATAGTGCCGACGCAAATTGTGTTCTTTGAACACAGACACTATATTCTGGCATATCAAACACACAGCTCTTTCCTTGTACTGCATGAAAAAGTAATCATAAGTCCACTGTTCTTTGAATATTTTACACTCCGAGTCAATTTTTCTCGTTCTTGATGTCATTGTTTTCTAGGGATTCCAAATTGCTGTTAGTAAAATACAATCTGCAGTTTTAGCTGAAAATGTTTAATTTTTACAAATATTCATGGAAAAAAGCATCCCACATTTTGTTACGCAATTTCTTCCAAGTTCGTCAATATCCTATATTTGGGTGTAAACTGCTGTTTGGGCACATGGCAGGACATATAATGTAGGTAGCGTTATTTGGCTTTTGGAACGTAGATTTTGGGTGGGTGCCATGTCGCACTTACCAAGCCCCCAAAGTACCAGAGCAGGTGAAACCTTCCAGCAGTCACCCGATTTTGGATTCGTTTGCAATGATATGAATTTTATATACAGGCAGTCCCCGGGTTACATACAGGTTAGGGACTGTAGGTTCGTTCTTAAGTTGAATTTGTATGTAAGTCGGAACCAATATATTTAGTACATGTATGATGTGTAATTATAGGCAGGTATAGGTCCCCTCAGAGGCAGGTTATAGGTCCCCCATGGCAGGTATAGGCAGGAATAGGTCCCCCATATTCAGGTATAGGCAGTTATGTCCCCCCTAGGCAGGTATAGATAGGGCTTATTTAGGGCTGACCTCCAGCTCAGTCTTCCTGCACAGGCCGGTGATGTCATCGGGCCGCGCAGGCAGCGTGATGACATCGCGCGCTGCCTGTGCCGGAGACTCTGGAAGGTCGCAAGTCTGCTTGCGACCTTCCGGAGCTCTATTGCGGAGCAGGGGCGACTAAGCATTGGAAAGATTTGGCAGCGAATCCATCTGGACCTGGACTTTTACCCCCTGGGAGGTCTCGTATGGCTAGGTTTACTTCTTCAACCGAGAAGGGCATTTCTAGATTCTGAATAGTCTTGTGGGGGAGGGGTGTGAAAGGAGGGGAAATGCGGCGGATGGGGCGAGGAGAACAATGCATGTGGTCAGGACAGATTGTTTGTGGGGCAGGGATTTGTGTATGGCTATTGCGACGCCTTTTGTTTTAGAGTCTGGGCAGTTAGTGAAGTGTCAGTGAGTGTAGAACCTGTCCCCCCCCGTCCCCCCCATGATTCAGCGTGAGAAGGAAGAGTACTTGAAGTTGGCACCAGAGAGGGGAACGACGATGCCCAGGAAAGACGTGGGGAGGGAGCGAGAAGAAAAAAGGGTGTGGGGAAGGGGGTAGGGAAGGCGAGTACATGCAAAGCAGGAAGTCCACTGGATCCACGGGTTGTCCAGAGGCACATCCCCTCCCTATTGGGGGTATGTGGGAGGCACACATCACAAGGAGCAGCTCCATATTTGAAATAGAATGAAAGCCAGGCTAAAGGATGAAAATGAACATGAACGTAACATGGGTACGTTGAGTTACATGACAGTCAGTCGGGCGTACAAACAAAGGGCCTACGCTGCAGGGAAGTAATATAGACCCAGCATGTCAAATGACAATTTAAGATACTATTATAACAATGTTATGTGCCGGGAAAACGAAAAGTGTTCAGGAGATCGAGAAGGAAGGGGCCGAAGGATCCAAGGTAGATGTTGAGGATACTCCTGGAGGTCGTTGGCCTCGGGGTTTGAATTTCCACGGGGGGGGCAGGCCCGTTTCAGATTCCACAGGGGTTCTCTCTGGTGTCCAGTCTCCTTGAGGCCTTGTCGGGAGGGAGGGGGGGTGGGATACGCGGCCAGGTTGGAAGGGTAATGTCCGAGACTTCTAGGGCCTGCAAAAAAGATGGGAGGTCCTCTGGAGAGCGGATGGAGAAGGATTGATCCCTGATACGGGTAATAAGGGCGAAAGGATAGCCCCATCTATAGGGAATGTTCTTCTCTTTCAATATGGATAGAATTGGCTTGAGCTTGGCCCTTTGTGGTAATGTGTGGCGAGAAAGATCAGGTAAAATTTGAAGGTGTGACGTTTTGTAGATGATTTGACGCTTATTTCTAGATTGCCGTAGGATCTCCTCTTTAAGTCCATAATAGTGAATTTGACAGATGACATCTCGTGGGCGCTGAGGTCTGTGCTGGGTGGTCTTAGGACTCTCTCTGCTCTGTCAATTTCGATATGGACGCCTGGGGGACGGTCCAGGAGGTTGTTAAAGATGCATGTCAGCACCAGAAAAAGATCACTGGGAGGTATAGATACAGATAGACCCCTGATCCTCAGGTTGTTTCTCCTACTTCTATTTTTTCAACATCGTCGATTTGCTGCTGTTGTGAGAAAAGCTGTTCTGAGTGTTGTTGGACAACTCCTTGGAGAGACATCAAAGAAGAAGAGGTAGAGTCTTGTCTGGGATAGAGAGTCCACTCTGGTAGACAAGTGAGCGAGTTCTGAGTGAAATAAGGCGAATTCCTGTTTGCATTAGTCTAAGAGCTGATGAGCCAGGTTAGATATGTCAGATTTAGTCGGTAGGGACTGCGTTAACACCTTCAGGTCGGCCACTGTAATAGGTTTGGCTTCATCAAGGGATAGCTGGGTGGCAGGCAAAGGCCAGGGGGTAGAGATGACAGTGGTCGATGAAGTATGCCCCGGAACTGATTTAAGGTGGTATGCAAGGATGGAAGGAGT
The DNA here is from genome assembly GCA_025379985.1 of Phyllomedusa bahiana. Lineage (NCBI taxonomy): Eukaryota > Metazoa > Chordata > Amphibia > Anura > Hylidae > Phyllomedusa > Phyllomedusa bahiana. The sequence continues at coordinate 1,615 of JAODAL010051074.1, read as the reverse complement.
AGAGGATAGGCTGGTACAGGAATTAGAGCCCATTATGTCAGTAGTAAGTTGATGGACCTCCAAGGACCCAAGAGGCCGAGGTGAGAGAGCAATCTGTCATTGAGAGCTAAGTTGAGATCCAGGAGGAGATAGATTATCTGGCCTGGCAGGGGTCAGATTTCCCCCAGGACGAGCCAGTGGACCACCTTGGGGAGAATCCCCCTGTAGAGCCTCGAGGGGAGCTCATGAGATCCCTCACGGATGCATGAGCCACATTAGAATGTTGTTCGTCAGCGGTATGTAGTTGATGGGCCTGAATCACTGATGAGGGGGCCTGAGTAGTAGGATGGGCCAAAGCGTTGAAGCGGTGGTCAAATGACCGTGTCTCCGTAGAGGGCAATGCTGGGAGACGTAGTCGAGGAAGAGGTGAAGGGGACGTCGGAGTTGTGAGGATGAACCCCATGTTAACGGGGGATCATTGGGGGTCTTCTGGATGGAGGGGAGAGACTCAGCCGTGGCTGCCTTGTCAAATTCCTCCGGCACTGGGGGAGCTGGAACAGCCGGATAGTCGAAGTGTAATACATTTAGGAAACCTGCAATGGCAGGGGGATGCAGACATTGAGAGCCAGAGGACCCTCCAGTCTGCAATGTACACAGGGATAAGGCATGTCCCAAAGGATGCGAGGTTGTAGTGTTCCATGAATCTTGGGGTCCCCCTGAAAATGTCCAGAGATGTGGAGAAGAGGGAGTTTTGGTGCAGGGTTCCGACCCTGAGAGAGTGGCATGTACGGCACTGCTCCCAAAGGGGAAGCATCATGACGCCACGTGGTGGAATATGGTGCCGGCGGGCCTGCCGCATGGAATTGTTCTCGTCCCAGGGCGGCCGTGGGAGAGCTGGGGAGAGGTACCTCAGGTATTGCTCTGTCAGGAGTGCCTAAAATTCAAAAGAAACTTAATAAACTCCCCTAAAAATACCCCATATTGGAAACTACACCCCTTAAGGAATATATCCAGGGGTGTAGTGAGCATATCGACCCCACAGGTGTGTCACAAAAATTTTTAGCGTTAGGCTGTGAAAATGAAAAAAAAATGTTTTTCCAATCTGCAATTTTAGCTGAAAATGTTTAATTTTTACAAGGCATCCTGGTAAAAAAGCATCCAAAACTTTGTTACGCAATTTCTTCCAAGTTCGGCAATACCCTATATTTGGGTGTAAACTGCTGTTTGGGCGCATGGCCGGGCGTATAAGGGAGGGAGTGTTATTTGGCTTTTGGAACGCAGATTTTGGTGGGGCCATGTCACATTTACAAAGTCCCCAAAGTACCAGAACAGGTGAAACCTTCCAGAAGTCACCCTATTTTGGATTCAGCACGCCTCATAGATCTCATCTAGGGGGGTATTTGTACATTTTGGGTGCACAGGTGTTCCAAAGTTTTTATTTTTGCATTGGGATATGAAAATGAGGGGAAAATGCAATTCCGCCATTGTTTTTTGGGCTTCAATTTTACAGCGTTCGGCGTGCAGTATAAATGACGGGATATCTTTACTATGGGGGTCAGTACAATTGCAATGATATAGATTTTTTATATAGTTTTTTTATGTTTTATTACTTTTACACAATAGAAAAAGGTATAAA
>JAODAL010051073.1:0-26940 GCA_025379985.1 Phyllomedusa bahiana | reverse complement strand
AATTTCAACAATGTTCCCCCTTCAGTCCGGGATTTAAAAATTTTCCCCCATTAGGAATGGGAAAATTGATAGTTTTCAAAAAAAATTAATCTTTAAAGGGTGCGCCATCTGGCCCAACTGAGTTTTCAACGAGCCCAATAAAACTATTCAGAATTTTAAAAACGGATGAGAAATTGTGTTTTTTGGCAATGACAAACAAAAGAAAAAAGGGCTAAAAATAACTTTTCTAGCTGAATTGTCTTTACAACGTGGTTTTTGAAAAAACTAGGGCCGTTTCCCAGTCCCAAAAAAGCTTTTTAAAAATTTTGGGATAAAAAAAGGTTTTTTTTAAAAATTTATAAAATTTCACCTGCGGTGACTACAACATTGCTGTATTCAATTTTAAGTGAAAGGGTGGCTCTATAAAACAAAGCTGGCCTCTTGAGAAAGTTGGCGGCGAAACTTACTTTGGAGGGGGGTTTGGAAAAGGTTTCGAGGTCTTTATTCCTGGTTAATTTTTAAACTTTACTTTTGGTAATTATTTTTTTACTATTTGATATTTTTTTTCTGCGTGATTTGGTGTAATTTAGGTAAAGTAAATTATTTTTATATTGTTTTTTTATACTGTGAGGCATTGGGGTTTTAATTTATTTTGTTTGTTTTCCAGTTTTTTAAAGTGACATAGGGCCCTGCTTTATTTGTCTATTTTATGTTTTTTAAACGGTTTTTTACTGTGGAAAAAAAACTTTGGGTGTTTTTTTTTGTGAAATTTATTTTTTTAAAATTAAAAAGTTTTTATTTTTTTTGACAATTTTATATAGTATTTTTGAGCATTTTTTTTTGGTTTTTATCTATGAAAAGGTTTAGGGCTGCCCAAAAGGGGAGGGTGCAGCTGTTTTGGGGGAAAAAAGGGGGGTTTGGAAGCGGGAGGAATTTTTTTAAAATAGGGACTGGGGGGGGGAGGGTAAATAACATAAAGCGGGGAAAGATAGTGAAGTTTAGGAGTGGGAATTTTTTTAAAAAAATTAAGGGGTGGAGTGGAGGGGGGGGGGGTAGCAATGGGAAAAAAGAATAGGGAGAAAGGAATAAAAACTAAAAAATCTCAAAATTTTGCATGCGGGCCCCCAATCCAGGAGTTGCCCAAAACCCAAAAAAATTTTAAAACTAGTTTTTTAATTTGCAGACAAAAAATAGGGACACGTGGGGAAAACTGGGGACATGGGGGAATTGAGAGCTAGGGAAATGGGCAGTTAATTACGGGTTACAGTCTATTTAAAAAGGTAAACCTTTTAAAAAACCCCGGAAGGGGGGAGGTTTTCGGGTCTTATGAAAAATTCCGGTCGGGAAGGCCAACCCTGGGGGAAGATTTGGGAAGGTAATAAAAGGTAAAATTTCTTTTTGGGGTAAATTTTCATGGGGGTTATAACAGTAAAAATTAATTTTTTTTTAGGAGTCTGTTTATAAACAAAATAAAACAAACCCATTTTTAAGATATGCCCCTTCAGGCAAATAGATGAAGAAACCCCCTAATCGAATGAGGTTGTTTTTTTGGGGCCCCGACTTTAATACCCAGCCCATAATTGGGAATCTAAAAACCGAAAGCTCTCAAAAAAGGAAACAGGTTTTTGTCTATAATTAAAGAAAATTTAAACCTTTCCCAAATGGTGCGGGGAACCCAAATAGAGGAAAGACCCTTCTGGGATTAATATTGACTAATGCCCAAACGGGAAGTAACAAAGGTTCAGGTGGGGGGACCTAGGGAAATTTGGTAAACCATAATATAATAAACTTCCTTTTATCTTCAATAGAGCTTTTGTCATGGAGCCACAAAAACACTAATTTGAGGAAGGAAATTTTTATCCTGCTTAGAGAGGCCCTAAACCCGGTATTAAATGGGAAAAGGGTTTGTTTAAAAATAGCAAGAACAAAAAATAAATGGGAATCTTTAAAAACATCTTAGGCGCCCACTGTGAGGGGACTTACCATAGGGTTTTAAAAAATAATTAGAAAACAGGAAAAACCCAATGTGGATCAACAGAGTTTGTAAAGGAGGCAATAAAAAAAACAAAAAGAAGGCGTTTCAGCTACTAAAAACAGGAGGCAGTGAAAAGGCACTGAAAAGCTTAAGGAAAAAAATAAATATGTAAAAGATGATTAAGGCAGCAAAGGTGGAGACAGAAAGACGTATTGCCATAGAAAGTAAAAACTAACCCCAAATATTTTTTAATTATAAATATAAAAAGATTAAAAACGAAAATTTTGGCCCTTTAAAAAGTACTGAGGGAGAGACTATAGAGGGGCGATGAGAAAAAAGCAAACCTATTAAACTTTCTTCTCCACTGTATTTACCGAGGAGGATGACCTTCGTTGATGAGCAAAGGAAGGAGGTAAATTTCCCAAAATTCAATTAAATGTTTCTTGTCAAAACCAGGAAAGAGTACAGCTCCGCCTTAGGAAGTTAAATAGACAAATCCCCACGCCCTGACGGTATACACCCGCATGTCCTAAGGGGTTAAGTAAGTGTAGATAGGCCCCTATTCTTAATATTTATGGACTGTATAATAAACGGGTTAAAGTCCCAAAGGATTGGCGCATGGGAAATGTGGTGCCAATATTAAAAAAGGGGGCCCCAAAAGTGACCCCGGGAAAACTATAGGCTGGTTTGGAAAAACCTCTCTTTTTGGAAAAATGTTTGGGGTTTCCAAAGAATGCTTTCCTGGACAAATCTAACTGAAAATAAATGTTAATCTTTTCCCCCTTGGCATGGGTTTTTGAAGGATGGTCCTGAAAAAATAATCTAAATCAGGGGTTTTTGGGGGGAGGTTATTTCCCAAGACTGGATCGGGGTGAGGCATTGGATGTCTTTATATGGTTTTTTTTTAAGCATTTGTTACTTTTCCCAAAATTTTAAAAAGGGTTTGGTAATTTAAAATGGAATGTTTAAATCGGGGGAAAATGTGTGAAAGGTGGGTAAGCAACTGGTTTCCTGAAAAAAAAGGTTGGGAAAATTAATGGTGCATATTCAGAAAAAATCCTTTTTTAATAGTGGGGTACCACATGGTCAGTATTGGGCCCTTTCCTTTTTTAATATTTTCATAAAGATCTTACCGGGGGATTGCCATTTTAAAATTATCAAAATCTTTGGTGTACTAAGCTCTAAAAAGTAACCCACTAATAGAGGTAATGTTTTATTAAAAAAGGGTTTTTCCAGATAGGTTGGTGGCCTGGGCAGAAAAGGGTAGCAGATGGGGGGTTTAAAAACTGATAAATGCAAGTTTTTGCACATGGGGGGGAAAAAATTTCCATTACATGATTACATTTTTAAAGGGAAAAACCCTTTGGGGAAAAAAGTGACATGGAGAAGGTTTTGGGGAAACCCTGGGGGGAGGGGAAACTTAACTGTAGAAAAGTTTGGTGTTTGGCAGCAGCGCCAAGGCTAATGGGTTTCGGGTTGTTTTAAAAAGGGGGCATAGAAACCGGGAGAAAATTACCCCGTTTAAATTTAACCCCAGCGGGCGTTTGGGTTTAAAAGCAAAGGAATCCAAAGGTCCTGTAGTGATAAAGGCAGATATTTATTGAAGCCAGTAAAACATACAAGCACAAGGGCAACAGACTCCACTGCGGTGTCACAAACAGACGCGTTTAGAGTCCTAGACTCTTGCTCACTGTTATATCAGTGTGTGTTACCGCCATATATATAAAACACACTAAAACCAATCACCGTTTAGAAATAGATCACATGATCAAAAAATAGAAGCTCTATAGGAATACATACATTTATACTTTTCTATGCTTGAATAAATATGGGCACTACAGTTATAATTAATGTAGGAACATAATGTTCTTGTTCTATATACTCAGTCTTAAATATACATAGTACGTTTTACACTAAGATGTAAACGTACAAACGCACCATATATATCGCCGGTGCTAAACACCACGTGTATATATATAATATGTTTCAACATATCTATTTACATATGCATTAAAACGTAGATATGCAGGTGCACATGTCAGGTGCAGCAAAGCACTTTGCAGAATGCCATCAGGGAGAGATAACAGGGTTAAAATTCTATGCAATATAACATATCCCATGTTCCTATAGAGGTGGAAACTGGACCAAAATTCTGAGACAAAAAGAAGTTCAATGGATTTTAAAATTGTGTACTAGGAGGCCAGAAGGCCTTAATTACCGCACGGATATGCTATACATATATTAAATGATATAGGTAAATATGATATTATGTATAGGTTTTGAAATATTTGTGCATATATATATATATAACTATGTAAGTTTTAAGGTTATGGTATCTATTTGTTGTATATAATTATGTGGGTAGTATTAATATACATTTAGGAATAATAAAACTCTATGTGGGCTAATATATTTAGATAAATCATAAGCGAACATATGTTAATTTTACATTTGCTGCACCTGACATGTACACCTGCATATCTACGTTTTAATGCATATGTAAATACACTGAGTTCCAAATTATTATGCAAATAATATGTTCTCTTATTTTCCAAAATTACCTATATGAATTGCAGTCTTTGTAATTTTCCAGTCATCAACTATTAGAGTATAATTGAAAGGTTTTTGAACAAACTGCCTATGATAACAGTATATTTTATTTAAAAAAAAAACTCAAAATGCACTCAAAATGCATGTTCTAAATTATTATGCACAGCAGAGTTTTCAACCTTTTCCTTTTTATAACGAAAAAAAAATGGTCATTTGTGAAATTATAAGCATTAGCAGGTTATTACAAACTGAAATCAAACAGTTTTCAAGTCAACACTTTATTCTAGGTAATGTTACATGTGCACATAGGACCCCTTGTTCGAAATGACCTTCTGAACTCTCTCGTCCATTGAATTTGCCAGGTTTTGGATGGTTTCTGCTTTAATTGTTTTGCATTAGGACAGAATACAGTCCCAGAGCTGTTGCTTAGATGTGAACTGCCTCCCGCCATCATAGACACTCCTTTTGATGATGCTCCAGAGGTTCTCAATGGGGTTAAAGTCAGGGGAGCATGGGCGCCACACCATAAGTTTGTCCCCTTTTATGCCCATAGCAGCCAGAGATGCAGATGTGTTATTTGCAGCATGAGACGGTGCATTATCATGCATGAAAATGATCTTGCTGCGGAATGCGCGGTTCTTCTTCTTGAACCATGGCAGGAAGTGCTGTTTGAGAAACTCCACATACATTATAGAGTTCATCTTTACACCTTCAGGGATCTTAAAGGGGCCGACAATCTCTCTCCGCATGATTCCAGCCCAAAACATTACTCCACCTCCTCCTTATTGGCGCCGTAGCCGTGTTTGCATGGGGTGTCCATCAAGCAGCCATCCTCCACTCCATCCATCTGGACCATCGAGCGTTGCACGGCACTCATCGGTGAACAAAACAGTTTTGAAGTCAGTCTTCATGTATTGTTTGGCCCACTGGAGCCGTTTCTGCTTGTGTGCAGTGGATAGAGGAGGTCGAAAGGATGGCTTACGCACAGCTGCAAACCTCTGAAGGACCCTGCATCTTGTTGTTCGGGGGACGTTGGAGGCACCAGCAGCTTCAAAAACTTGTCTGCTGCTATGACAAGGCAGTTTTGCAGCTGCTCTTTTAACATGACGTAATTGCCTGTTGGAAAGAGTCCTCAAATTTCCCTTATCAGCACACACACGTGTGTGCTGTGAATCAGCTACATACTTCTTGATTGTGCGATGATCACGATGAAGTGTCTTGGCAATGTTGATTGTAGTCATGCCTTGACCTAAACACTCCACAATTTGTTGCTTCTCAGCAGCCGACACATCCTTTTTCTTTCCCATTTTGGCTGAAAATGTAGGCTGCTTAATAATGTGGGACAGCCTTCTTAAGTTGTCTTGCCTTTAATTGGACACACCTGCCAAACTAATTAGCACAGGTGTCTGCAAATGCTTTCAGTGATATAAAGAGCCCTGACACACATCACCATCAATGAGTTTAACTGACAAACAAAAAAATTCTTACCTTATCACTCCTAAACACTTTTTGCATAATAATTTGGAACACAGTGTAGATATGTTGAAACATATTATATGTGTACATGTGGTGTTTAGCACCGGCGATATATATGATGCGTTTGTACGTTTACATCTTAGTGTAAAACGTACTATGTATATTTAAGACTGAGTATATAGAACAAGAACATTATGCTCCTACATTAATTATAACTGTAGTTCCCATATTTATTCAAGCATAGAAAAGTATAAATGTATGTATCACTATAGAGCTTCTATTTTTTGATCATGTGATCTATTTCTAAACGGTGATTGGTTTTAGTGTGTTTTAAATATATGGCGGTAACACACAATGATATAACAGTGAGCAAGAGTCTAGGACTCGAAACGCATCTGTTTGTGACACCGCTTTGGGGTCTGTTGCCCTTGTGCTTGTATGTTTTACTGGCTTCAATAAATATCTGCCTTTATCACTACAGGACCTTTGGATTCCTTTGCTATACCAAGCGCTGCTGGGATACGTCATCGGATATCATTCTCTGGTTTCTGTGTATTTCCGCCTGGCCGGCGGCTGGTCCGGTGCAACGTAAAAGCTGGACATGGATCCATGCTCCATATGCCAATGGAGTTTAGCCTCAATAGGTGAGCCTATATGTTTTTATGCTTGTCTATAGGCCACAATAGGCATATCACCGGGAGGCAAATTTATACATATTATTTTTGGAGGATTCCGTTTCTTAATTGCTGTATATAGCACATAAATCAAGGCACAGGCCCCACACAGTATTGCGGTCCAGGACTACATAAAGACATGTTACCTGAGCGCTTAGCAAAACTACCAGCAGTTTTTGATGACAATGTTAGTACTAAGAATGTGGAAATGGAATGGATACAACATTTTAATCATCTGGAAAAAATTAAGATCAAGGAGTTAAAGATATGGCGAGACAAAGAAACATTGAATTCCTATCTAGAAAAAAAAGATTATCCCCAGAGGATTACGTTTAAAAAATATACCTTCATTTGAAACAACAGAGGAGTTTGTTACAAAATGGAATGCTATACTATCGGAATGTTCATTGGCATTAATTAAATTGATAGTGGAGTATGAAACACAAACTAGAAGAAATAGAAACATAAATCAAAGATTTAGAGACTCAAATTAGTGTATATAAGGACACCAATGAATTTAGTGTGTCTCAAATACAAATAAAAGATACACTTGATAAGATTGAAAAGATGATTATGGAAAACAAAAAAAGAAAATATACTAGAGATCTAGAAGATTACAACAAAAATAGAGTCTATACATGGACTAAGGAGAAACAAGATTACATGCCAAAATCCATATTAAAAAAGAGTTGGAGAAGAAATAGTAGGAGATCAGTAAGCTTTTCTGAAATCGAGAGAATGGAGAGTACCAATACTGAGAGTGATGGACAGGATCAGGACAGTAACAGTGAAGAATTTACCCCAAATATGAAGGAACCATCAAAAAATGACAAAGGAAGAACAAAAGGGGACAACACCACGGTGCAGAAATCTATAAGAACTTTTGCACAGAACAAACGGACTTACAAGTAGAGAAAGAGGATATACAAGTGGTAGTTTTGACTCCTACAATCTTGACACAGTCACAGTTAGAGGTTTTGAGTCAAGGCCTTAATTTTGCACCTATGTATGATTTTGATTTATTTAACACAATCATGGATATTAATGAATTTGTTAGGCTACTTACGGTAAAAAAATATTTCTTTGATGCAGATAAAGCAAATGTAGTTGAACGAGTTGAAGAACAAATATCTAATGAATTTGAGAATTTATAATTTAAAGAACAAATGGCATTGAGACTGTTACAGGATTTGGAATCAGAAACAAATATATAAACAGAACATTTAGATGTGCTTGAGAGCAGCATCCATCACGATATGCCCAACCCTCATTTTTACCCTATAAAACCTAGGGCTCCAGCTTTAGAAGCCTTTCAAAATAAAATGGAATGTGATCTTCTTGCATTACATGAAAAAAAACTAAGACAAAAAGTAAAAAATAAATACAATACAAACAATCTAACATGGTCTCAAATGAAAGCCATAAAAGAATTAAAAAGTATAAACAACTTGGTTATTAAAAAGGCTGATAAGGGGGGGAGCGGAGGTCATGATGGACGCTGGTCTCTATACTAAACAGGTATTACAAATCTTAGAAGATCATCATACATATCACAAGCTATCGGAAAATCCCATAAAAACTTTCAATTTAAATTAGAACAATTTTTACAGGAAGGCATCGGTTTAGGTGTTTTAAATGAAAAACAAAAGAAATTTCTTGCAGGTGGTGACCCAGTTATACCTATTTTTTATGGCATCCCTAAGGTCCATAAAAATACTTTTCCGCCAGCCTTACGTCCTATCATCTCGGGTAATGATTCTTTAAATGAACGTCACAGTAGTTGGCTGGACAAGTTTTTACAACCAGTGGTCCAAAATATACCCGGCTACATTAAGGATACAAAGTCTTTACTGAAAGCCTTAGCGGGTAAACAGTGGGAAGAACACTATACCTGGGTCATCTGCGACGTGATAGGATTGTATTCTTGTATACCACATGAAATTGCGTTAGTGGCAGTAACTTTCTTTTTGAAACAATATGGCACATACAACACTAACTTAGAAGAATTTATAATCTTGGCTATTGAATTTCTGCTTAAGAGTAACTTTTTCAAGTTTGAAAATACTTTTTATCTACAGTTGGTAGGAGCAACAATGGGGGCTACCTTTTCACCTTCCCTTACCAACATTACTATAGCATGGTGTGCATAACCCCTTCGTGGATTGTATATTGTGGTATGGGCGCTACATCGATGACCTCTTGCTCATATGAGGTCACGATGTGGCACCCATACCGCAATTTTTTTAATACATTAATCAAAACCATTTTAATCTGTGTTTCACAGGTTCTTGGGAAAAAGAAGGTATTCCTTTTCTAGATGTATATCTTAGAGGACAGATGGAAACAGGACAGATTATTACTACCTTATATCATAAACCCAACTCAGGTAACACCATCCTTAAAGCAAATAGCTGTCATGCAAGTAATACCATAAAAGCTATCCCCTATGGGGAATTTATGAGAGCGAGAAGAAATTGTACAAAAGAAGAAGATCATAGAACAGCACATAATATGATAGAACGCAGACTGATACAGAGGGGGTATGGTAAAAAAAGACATCAATAACGCTAAATGTAGAGCAGGACAAAAAACACAAAGTCAATTGTTGAATCTGGATTAAAAAATTGAAAATAAACAACAAGAAAGGAAAAAGATTGTGTTTACTACTAGATATAGCAGAAATTTCAATCAGATTAAGTCTATATTTAGAAGAAATATTAGCATTTTAAGGCAGGATGACATACTAATGACCATATTGGAAAAAGGAGTTCGAATTATACCCAAAAGGGGAAAAACTCTAGGAAATATTATCTCACCTAGTACATATATTAGCCATCAAAACAGAACAGACAAAATATGGTTGTCACAAAAAGGTTTTTTTAAATGCGGAGGTGCACGATGTGGTGTATGTAAAATGGCTAAAAAAAATGGTGGAATTTACAGGCAATAAAATACAACAAAAATATAGATAGATTAACTGCAATAGCCACCACTGTATATATGTAATTGAATGTACCGTATGCAACAAAAAATATGTTGGAAGTACCATCAGAAAAATAAAAACACGTATTATGGAACACATTGCTAGCATCAAAAAACCGCAGGTGCTCATGTCAGGGAAGCAAAGCGTTTGTAAAAATGCCATAAAGGGGAGAGCTAAAGGGTTAGAATTCATCTAAACATATCCCCCATGCCCTATAGAGGTGGAAACTGGAAACTGAACCCAAAAAAAGAACTTTTATGGTTTTTTTAAATTGGGGAGAAAAACCCCCCCCTTAAAAACCCCCGGGATATGCATACAATACTAAATGAATAGGTAAAAAATATATTTGCAAAAATTTTTTCAAAACCCATACATAAAAGCAAACTATGTAAATTTTAAGGGTTTTGGGGCTATTTGTTTTGTATATAATTATGTGGGTAGCATTAATAGCATTTTGGAATAATAAAATCTATGTGGGGCTAATATTTTAATAAATCATAAAACAAAAAAATGTTAATTTACATTTGCGATATATACAATTCCGCATATCTACGTTTTTTAAAAGTATGTAAAAAGATATATTTAAAATATTATATGTTTTCACATGGTTTTAAACACCCGGAATATATATGGGATTTGTCGTTTACATCTTTGTGTAAAAAATACTATGTAATTTAAACTGAGTATATAAACAAGCATATTTTTCCTACATTAAATTATAACTGTAGTGCCCCAAATTTATTCAAACACAGAAAATAAAAGATGTATTTTTCCCATAGAGCTTCTTTTTTTTTGATCACTATCTTTTCTAAACGGTTTATTTTTTTTTTAGTGTGTTTTAAATTATGGGCGGTAACACAACTGATTAACATTAACAAAGTCAGGACTCGAAAAGGTCGTTTGTGACACCGCTTTGGGTCTGTTTGCCCTTGTGCTTGTATGTTTTACTGGCTTCAATAAATATCTGCTTTTACCACTACTGGACCTTTGAATTCCTTTGCTATACCAAGCGCTGCTGGGATACGTCATCGGATATCCTTCTCTGGTTTCTGTGTATTTCCGCCTGGCCGGCGGCTGGTCCGGAGCAACGTACAAGCAGGACACGGATCCATGCTCCATATGCCAATGGAGTTTAGCCTCAATAGGTGAGCTTATCTGTTTTTCTTAATGTTCTTAAACTGGGCATAGATGCACATGAATGGAACATTATTCTCCCATTATACAAGTCACTGGTTAGACTACACATGGAATATTATGTACAGTTTTGGGCACTAGTGCACAGGAAAGACATTGTAGAGCTTGAACAGGTACAAAGGCGGGCAACAAAAATAATAAAAGGACTGGGTGGACTGCAATACCCAGAAAGATTAGCAAGGTTAGCATTATTTAGTTTAGAGAAAAGACGGCTTCGGCGGGACATAATAAATATGTTTTAATATATTAAGGGCCAATATAGAGATCTCACTAAAGATTTTTTTATACCCAGGACTGTATATAGAACAAGGGGCATCCTCAAAAGTCTTGGGGAAAAAAGTTTTCACATAAACATAGAAAGTTTTTACGGGAAAGGGGTGAACGTGGAACTCTCTGCCAGAGGAAATTGTCATTAAATTTTCACAACGAGTTCAAGAAGGGCTTGATGCTTTCTGGAACGTGAAAATAACAATTAATTGACAGGTCTGAAGAAGGGTTGGAACTTTTCTAATTAAAAAACAATTATAGTGACTGGGATTCTGGGAAAGGTCTGGAACATTTCTAGATGAATAATAAACAAGTTCTAGTGAAAAGGATTCTGGAGAAGGGTCTGATACATTTCAGATAAAATAAAAAATTTTATAGTGACCAGTTTTCCCTGGTCGTTGATCCAAGGTTTTTATTCGATTTCCAGATTGGAGTGGGGAAGGATTTTTTTTCCTAACATAGGACAATTTCTTCTACCTCAGGGGGTTTTTGCCTATCTCGGGATCAACACTTTAACACTTAGCAACATTTTAGCAAAAATTGGCTAAACTGAGGGACGAGGTTTTTTTTTTTGGGGCCTGACAAACTATGTAACATGAAAACTATATAATATTTAAAAACAAATAAACAAAACAATTTAATTGGGTGTTCTATAATAGGACAGAATTTTGGGCGGCTTGTTCCTTTTATATGTTTCTTGTATTTAAGCAAATTTTCCATTATGAAAATGTCACTACTTAAAATATTGATAGTTTGTAAGGCCGAAAAGACAAGACGTCCATCAGTTCAGCCCATTTGCTAAATTTTTTCCAGAGGAACAAAAAACCCCAATGAGGGAGAAGCCAATTGTCCTATTTTTTAGGGGAAAAAAATTTCCCTTTCCCGACTCCAACGGCAATCAAAAAATCCCAGGGTCAACAACCCCCTCTCCCGAAACCAGACCTATAACTTATTACTTCCAGAAATGCATCCCAAACCCTTTTTGAACCGTTTTGAATTCACCATGACAATTTCCTCGGCAAGAGTTCCCCAGTCTCACTGCTCAAAAGTAAAGAATCCCCTTCATGTTTATGTAAAACTTTCTTTCCTCAAGACGAAGATGCCTCCTTTTTCTACTACATCCTGGTATAAAAAAAAATCTTGGGAGAGATCTCTATATTGACCTTTGATGTATTTAAACATATTTCTTATGTCCCCTCAAAGCCGTCTTTTCTCTAAACTAAATAACCCTAATCTTGCTAATCTTTCTGAATATTGCAGTCCATCCAGTCCTTTCATTATTTTTGATGCCCACCTTTGTACCTGTTCAAACTCTACAATGTCTTTCCTGTGCACTGGTGCCCGAAACTGTACACAATATTCCATGTCTGGTCTAAGCAGTGACTTGTATAATGGGAGAATAATGTTCTCATCATGTGCATCTATGCCCCTTTTAATATACCCCATGATCCTATTTGCCTGGGCAGCTGCTGTCTAACACTGGCTGCTACAATTAAGTTTACTGTCCACCAGGATTCCCAAGTCCTTCTCCATGTCACTTTTACCCAGCGTTTTTCCATTTAACATTAGTAAATGTAATGGATTTTTTCTTCCCCATGTGCATAACCTTGAATTTATCTGTGTTAAACCACATCTGCCATTTCTCTTCCCAGGCCTCCAACTTATCCAGATCCCTTTGTAATAACTAGAGATGGGTGAATTTCTCAAAAATTTGGTTCGCCGACTTCGCCAAATTTTCCGTCAAAATTTGTTTCGGTCGGAATTACTTCGGGAAGAATCGCGTTAAAAAACAGCTATTTCCATGCTGCACAGAGCCTGTAGAGTGCTGTAGAATGTTGTGCCATGCTTAAATATGCAGAGTGAGCTTGGTTTGGTCTTCATACAATGTTGTGTTTTAGTATGACACGCATATGACTGCCGCCGCTCTTAGAATCGCATCACTATAAAATTCCCTGGGCACTTAAGAGGGCAAAACTGACCAAAAAAACTGAAGCTGTAATGTAGCCTGATAAAGTCATGGCAGCGCCAGCTGGAAAAGAGCAAGCTGAGGGCTCAGGTGGCAACATCAGTAGGCCAGAGTGGCACAGTGACAGAGTGTGGAGGTGACGGCAGCAGCCACAGCAGCATGAGGTCAGCTAGTGGCACAGTGACATTCTGGAGGTGGCAAAAACAGGAGTAGGCCACAGAGTGGCACAATGACAGAGTGTGGAGGTCACGGCAGCAGCCACAGCAGCATGAGGTCAGACAGTGGCACAATGACATTCTGGAGGTGGCAAAAACAGGAGTAGGCCACAGAGTGGCAAATTGACAGAGTGTGTAGGTCACGGCAGCAGCCACAGCAGCAGCATGAGGTCAGGCAGTGGCACAATGACATTCTGGAGGTGGCAAAAAACAGGAGTAGGCTACAGATTGGCACAGTAACACAGTGTGGTGATCACGGCAGGAGCAACAGCAGCAGCATGAGGTCAGACAGTGGCACAATGACAGAGTGTGTAGGTCACGGCAGCAGCCACAGCAGCAGCATGAGGTCAGACAGTGGCACAATGACATTCTGGAGGTGGCAAAAACAGGAGTAGGCCACAGAGTGGCACAATGACAGAGTGTGTAGGTCACGGCAACAGCCACAGCAGCAGCATGAGGTCAGACAGTGGCATAATGACATTCTGGAGGTGGCAAAAACTGGAGTAGGCCACATAGTGGCACAATAACACAGTGTGGAGGTGACTGCAGTAGCAACAGCAGCAGCATGAGGTCAGAGACTGGCACAATGACAGGGAGTGGAGGTGACCACAGCAGCAACAACAGCAGCAGCAGCATGAGGTCATAGAGTGGCACAATGACAGAGTGTGGAGGTGGGTGGCAATACCAGTCCCTGGTAAAAAGATGGTGGTAGGCAGATGGAGAAACTGTCAGCAGATGTGTGGCATCAGGCAGGTGGCGGCATCAGAATAGTGGCTGAGGCAGGCAGTTTGAACCCAGACTCATTTCTCAAAGTTTTGGTGAGGCGTCATGGCTGATGTAATCTGACGCCTAAGGCATTGGTGTGTGGAAATACTGGCCGATCTATGTGTGATTCATCTTGACAGATGTCAGTCGTTCCACATTTCCCGTGGACAAGCTGGTTCTCCTTGGGGTAACGATGGTCCCCGCCGCACTGAACACCCGCTCTGATGCCACACTACTGGCCGGGCAGGACAGCTTCTCCACTGCAAACTCGGCAAGTGGCGGCCACATATCCAGTTTGGCTGCCCAGTAGTCCAGCGGATCTTCTAACTGGGGTTGCAGAGTGCTGTCCAAGTAGGCCACCACCTGTTGGTTCAGGGTCTGCTCCAGGTCCTGCTGCTGCTGCTGGCGACTGCCCTCCTTACTAGGCGGGTGAAGGAAGCTGCTCATCAGTGACTCCAGGTTTCTGCTGATGGAGCTGGTACTGCTCCGACCCCCCCACCTTCCCACAGCAGTCGTAGCAGTAGTGTGTGAGCGCTGAGGAACCCCCTCAGTCAGACCTGTCAGAAGAGAGACGATGCCGCACACAGGCAGAGGCCAACTGACTACGGAGGATTTCTCTATAGTATTTGAATTTGTCCTCCCTCTCAGCAGCTGGGACAAAGGTTCCCATTTTGGACCGGGAGCGAGGGTCCAATAGGGTGGAGAGCCAGAAGTCATCCCTATGCCGGATGGTGACTATTCGGCTGTCACTATTCAGGCAAATCAGTATGCTGCGGGCCATCTGCACAAGTGACTCCGAGGGGCTCCCTGCCTCCATCTCCACTGTATACTGCCACGGTGCTTGCAGGTCATCTGCCTCGTCTTCCTCATCTCCATCTACCTCCTCCAGCTGCTCCTGCTCCTCCTCTCCTGTCACCTGGGTAGAAAATCCACTCATTTCACCAGACAATGCTTCTGCTCCAATGTCCTCCTCCTC
Source organism: Phyllomedusa bahiana (assembly GCA_025379985.1). Taxonomy (NCBI): domain Eukaryota; kingdom Metazoa; phylum Chordata; class Amphibia; order Anura; family Hylidae; genus Phyllomedusa; species Phyllomedusa bahiana. Next base: position 11,920 of record JAODAL010051073.1, on the reverse strand, counting down.
CTCCAGTTCAGTCCCCACCGAACTCATGTGGCAGCGAGATGTAGTCACCACGTCTCCAGTCCCCTGCCCAGACAGATTTTTCAGCATCTGTTCCAGGACATGAAGCAGTGGAATGACATTATTCATCCCGTAGTCCTGGCGACTGACAAATAATGTGGCGAATGGTCTCAGCAAATGGCAGGTGTCACGCATGAGCTGCCACTGGCTGACATCAAAGTTACACAGGGGAGTACTCCTGTCCGCCTGGATCATCAAAAAATCGTTAATGGCCTTTCTCTGTTCATACAGTCGGTCCAACATGTGCAGGCGGGGAATTCCAACGGGTGGAAACATCGCATATCAGCGTGTGTTGGGGAGGCCATTCTGCCACTGCAACTTTAGGAGGGTGTTCCTGGCTTTGTAGGAATGGATGAAGTGCATGCACAGTTTCCTGGCCATTTTCAGAATCTTCTGAAGATCGGAGGAAGACTTCAGGAACCTTTTCACAACCAGATTGAACACATGCGCCATGCAGGGCGCATGGACCATCCCTCCTCGGTGCAGCGCGGACACCATGTTCCTCCCATTGTCCGTCACCATGGTTCTGATTTGCAGTTGGCGCCTTTGGAAAAGAAATTACGGCTTGGAACTCTCCACCTCGGCTCGCCACAGGCCATTAGTTCTCTTAACGGTGCAGAGTCCACCATTTGGAAAGAGAGGGACTGCAGTACCAACAACTTGGACAGGAGCACGGTCAGATTCTGCACTGTAGGATGGTTGGACACATACTCTTGTCTCGTTGAACGACTGCTGGCGCCATGAGTAGCGAGGAGCAGGAGCGTCTGGACCGGGAGATGATGGCAAAGAGAAACAGCTTCCTTCTGCAGAGGTGGTGGAGACTTGACTGGCTGCAATTGCATGCGTTCCACTGGGGACAGCAGCTGCTGCGGCGGCGGCGGCAGGAAGGACCACCACATCTGAGCCACGTTTCTCCCAGGCCACCAGATGTACTCAGTAAAAGAAACGTTGTTTTTCACCGCCAAAGAAGAACTGCCACACCGCCGAGTGGCTGAATTTACCGCCAACGCTCCGCACTGAGTGACTACTACCGCCGCTGCCTCGCTGAGCCCCTTTGCCGCTACTTTCTTGGACCTACGAAGCAGATTTTCTACCCCATGGCCGCTTGGCTCCTGACCTCACACTGCTGCTACCCTGCTGACTTACGGCCACACAACCCACTTGCTGGCTGTGCCGCTGCCTGAAACGCAAGCTGTCGCCCTCTTCTCCTGACGATGATGAAGCCCTTGCTTCACCCGGCTCCCAAGTGCGGTCGGCTACATCATCATCTATTTGTGTTTCATCGTCACTGGTCTTGGTATGCAGAGGCTGACCCCTCGCAACATGACCTCCCATGCCACTCTCCACATCTATACTTTGCCGCCTACTGCAAGAAACAGGGGATATTGGCCCCATTTCTTCGCTGCCAAGTAGCTGCTGACTGCCCTCCTCAAATTCTTCATCCTCGCTGTATAGTGGCGCTGAGCCCAGACCACATAGTAGATCTCTGGCTGAGGGAACCGGATGGGACAGAGGCGGGTTGAGGACAGGTGAGGGCTCGCCATAGGCCATTAATTCTCTTAACGGTGCATAGTCTACCATTTGGAAAGAGAGGGACTGCAGTACTAACAACTTGGACAGGAGCACGGTCAGCTTCTGCACCTTAGGATGGTTGGACGCATACTCTTGTCTCGTTGAACGACTGCTGGCGCCATGAGTAGCGAGGAGCAGGAGCGTCTGGACCGGGAGATGATGGCAAAGAGAAACAGCTTCCTTCTGCAGAGGTGGTGGAGCCTTGACTGGCTGCAATGGCATGCGCGCCACTGGGCACAGCAGCTGCTGCGGCAGCGGCAGGATGGACTACCACATCTGAGCCACAGTTCTCCCAGGCCACCGGATGGTGATGCTGCATGTGTTGACACAGCACCGTGGTACCGACATTAGCTCCCTGGCCACGCTTCACTTCTGCCCACAGATTCTACATCTACCATATTCGGCTCCTCCGGTGTCTTAGCAAAGAACTGCCACACCGCCGAGTAGCTGATTTTACCGCCAACGCTCCGCACTGAGTGACTACTACCGCCGCTGCCTCGCTGAGCCCCTGTGCCGCTACTTTCTTGGACCTGCGAAGCGGATTTTCTACCCCATGGCCGCTTGGCTCCTGACCTCACACTGCTGCTACCCTGCTGACTCACGGCCACACAACCCACTTGCTGGCTGCGCCGCTGCCTGACGCGCAAGCTGACACCCTCTTCTCCTGACGACGATGAAGCCCTTGCTTCACCCGGCTCCCAAGTGCGGTTGACTACATCATCATCGATTATTGTTTGATCTTCACTGCTGTCCTCCTCATCGGTCTTGGTATGCAGAGGCTGACCCATCACAACATTATCTTCCATGCCACTCTCCACATCTATACTTTGCCGCCTACTGCAAGAAGCAGGGGATATTGGTACCATTTCTTCGCTGCCAAGTAGCTTCTGACTGTCCTCCTCAAATTGTTCATCCTCGCTGTATAGTGGCGCTGAGCCCAGACCACATAGTAGATCTCTGGCTGAGGGAACTGGATGGGACAGTGGTGGGTTGAGGACAGGTGAGGGTCGCTAACCCGCTCCCGGGCCATGCCAACTAAGGGTTGTGTCTGACGTTCCCACCGACTCTTGGCTGGGGTTGTCAGATGTCATCTGGAAGGAAGTGGATGACCTAGTCAACCAATCAAGAACCATTGGGTTGCTGAACAACACACAGCCACTAGATGACACCGGCAGTTGTGGCCTCACCGAGTAACCCCTGCTGCGACGTCCCCTTACTGTGCTGCGACCTGGGCCTGCTCCAGGAATGTTTATGCCTCTGCCACTCGCATGTGAAGAGCCTGCAAACTCTCTGTCTGACATACTGTTTGTTCTAAAATGTACAGACTCTGTTTAATGAAGATATCTGTATATAATAAATACACACCCTGTATTTGACTGCAAATGAACCCACTAACAAGCTTGGGTAACCCTTGGATATAAATTGTGCTCCACAAATGGCCAGGGAAAATTTACTTGTATGTGGCGTTTAAAAACACTGTGTATTTTACTGAATATAAAAGCACAAACAGGCTTAATTAACCTTCGGATATGAATTATGCTACATTCAAAATTTCTTCTTTGGCGTTGAAAAACACTGTTTCTTTTACTGACCACAACAGCAGAAAAACGCTCAATTAACCCTTGGATATGAATTATGCTACATTCAAAATTTCTTCTTTGGCATTGAAAAACAACGTTTCTTTTACTGACTACAACTGCAGAAAAATACTTAGTTAACCCTTGGATGTAAATTGCGCAAAAGAAATGTGCTGCCAAAAATTACCAGCTTTGTAGCGTGTTAAAATGGCATGTATTTTACGGAGCACAACAGCAGAAAAACGCTTAATTAACCTTCGGATATGAATTATGCTACAGCCAAAATTTCTTCTTTGGCGTTGAAAAACAACATTTCTTTTACTGACTACAACTGCAGAAAAATACTTAGTTAACCCTTGGATGTAAATTGCGCAAAAGAAATGTGCTGCCAAAAATTACCAGCTTTGTAGCGTGTTAAAACGGCGTGTATTTTACGGAGCACAACAGCAGAAAAACGCTTAAATAACCTTCGGACATGAATTATGCTACAGCCAAAATTTCTTCTTTGGCATTGAAAAACAACGTCTCTTTGATCTCAACAGCAGACCACAACAGCAGAAAAACGCTTAAATAACCCCTGGATCTAAATTGCGCGAAAGAAATGAGCAGCCACAAATTAAGTGGTTTTTGGATTGTAAAAACGCTGTTTCTTTAACTGAATACAACAACAACAGGCTTAGATAAACCTTGGATATTCAATGTGCTCAAGAACTGAGCAGATAGCATTAAAATGTATATGCAGCTGAATTGGACACACACTGGACTTCTATTCCAATACCCCACAAAATCAAAAGGTAAGAGAAGCAGTCTCTGAAACAAACTGTGACACCCCCCCAAAAAATCGCTGTATAAAAGTTAGTTCTTTAGTTTTGAGATCTCAGCAGCAGCAGCTTCACAGCACAGTAAGAGCAGTGTGAACTGCCAGCGTCGCGCCCGGACTTATATAGTGCAGTGACGTCACAGAATCCCACCGGTCTCTGATTGGCTTCATTACTGCACATGTCATTTAGGCTACTCCTTTCTTACTCCCAGACTTCTTTGCCCCATGTAACGCCGTATGCTCGCAGCCATTTTATCAATTAAAAACACGCTTCGTTCTCGCGAATCACCCCAAACTTCGACTTCTTTCAGAATTGAAGTTTTCCTGAAATTCTAAACGAAGTCCACTTCCTTAGAATCAATTCGCCCATCTCTAGTAATAACATATTGTCCTGTATTGTGTTGATTACTTTACAGAGCTTAGTGTCATCTGCAAAGATTGATATTCTAATGTGCAATCCATGTGTAAGATCATTAATGAAAATATTAAAGAGGATCGGGCTCAATACTGAGCCCTGTGTTACCCCACTAGTAACAGGGATCTAGTCTGAGTATGTACCGTTAATTACCACCCTTTGTTTTCTATCTCTGAGCCAGTTGTTTACCCACTTGCACACATTTTCCCCCAGTCCAAGCATTCTCATTTTACTTGCCAACCTTTTATTTGACACCGTATAAAATGCTTTAGAAAAATCTAGATATATGACATCCGGTGCCTCACCCCGATCCAGTCTACAACTAACTGCCTAATAGAAGCTGATGAGATTAGTTTGAGAGGATCGATCCTTCATAAACCCATGCTGGAACGGCGTTATCCATTTATTTTCAGTGAGATACTCTGTATAGCATCTCTTAGAAAACCCTCAAACAATTTACCTACAACAGAGGTTAAGCTTACCTGCCTATAGTTTCCAGGATCACTTTTTGACCCCATTTTTGAATATTGGCACCACATTTGCTATGCGCCAATCCTTTGGGACAATGTAGCTTGACAATGTAGAATTTATTTTTCATTTTCTCTGTTGTATGAAGAGTTCTATACTTCGATTAGATGTAAAAGCTGTAGCCGTTAATACTGTTACAGTCATTAAAATAGAGATGTCAAACTACAAGATGATATATGTTGTTAGGGATTGTATTTTAATAAACACATCTCTATGCACTAGAAACATGCATAGATGACTTGATGTCAGTCTCCACCACAAATTAAAGCTAATCACTGGGTCCCAAGCAGAATAAGATTAGCTTCCTTTTAGGGGGATCATTGTATTTAAAAGGGACTGTATAAAGCTGACAAAAAATGTAGGGTTCCTGTCCTCTTAAGTTCTCTAAATTTTGAGATATGCCTCTATTTAACGACACCTCCCTAAATATATAAGCATTCAATGTACATGACTTACTAGGTATGTTGTATAAATTTGTTGAGATTAAAAAGTCAAATCATTGGAACCAATGAACTTGAATTTATTCATAGGCCTTAGTCATCAGGAAAGAATGTAATGAGACCTGCCACTCATGCACTTTACCACAATGCTGAGTTCAACATTTCAATTTTATGACACTGGAAGAGTAATAAAATAAAGCTTATGTTTCAGTCATATAAACTAATAACAGTTTAAGTACAAATAACATGACATTTTTAAAATGAATCAAGGTTAAATCTAAAAAGTAAAAACCCCTAACAAATCAAGAACATATTGGTACTTTTTAAAGGGGTTGCCAGGGATTGGAAAAAAAGGTCTGCTTTCTATTACAAAGAGCACAATTCTTGCTCAGGGGCTTTTTCTGGCATTATAGCTAAACAGTTTTAATTTAAATGGAGTTGAGCTACACAACCAGATACAACCCATAGACAAGCATGGTACAGTTTCTGTAAAGAAAAAAGGCAGACTTATTTTTTGTAACCCTAGACAATGCATTTAGTATGTGAAGCTCAAGAGAGAAGACTTATGAAAGGTTAACTTACCTTCAGTCTCTATTAGTTGTTGCAGTACCTGCAATAAAAAAATCAAATAGAATATAATTAATGGTACGTAGGATTTATATTTGGTTTAGTAATCAGTGGAAGTATTTTTTAAAGCAAGATTTTATTGTATTATACAACATTATTATTAATAATATTGGTATATGTGTTGGTTAACAAATAGTGAAATCCTTACATCCAAAAGAATGCATAGAAAATCGGAAAATATGTTAATCCTTTTAAAAATCACATGGTCGTAATTCCAAGAAACTCACATCTTGAATGCCATTCCCCTCTATTTACATTTAAACACATTTTTTTTTTAAATTAAAGTTGAAAGAAATCTTTGAGAATATCAAAAGAAAGTTTGGCTCTGAAAAACACAGAGTTGGCCTTTGATCTAAGCAGTGGAATTCATGAATTAGGGAATCCTTGTACTATTCCCAATATACAACAGCAGATTTTTTAGTACAGTGCTCTTTAAGGGTAGAATTTTTCTCTTTTAAACTGGTATGCAGTTATATTAGATACTATAAAATATTGCTCATACAATGGATTTTCGGTTACAAAAATGTGTTTGGCTCCATGGCAAAATTCCTGGGTGATACCTTTAGATTTTGTAATTACATACTGTAGTTACATAGTTAAATAGTTTGTAAGGCCAAAAAAGAAAGACGTCCATCCAGTTCGGCCTATTTTGCTAAAGTATTTCTAAAGATTTTGATTTTGTATGTGGTTAATTTATTTGCATATAGTGGGGCTAATCCACTCCTTTCTATTAGATATGTTTTCCAGTTTGGAATCCACATCAATGATAGAAAGATTTCTTTTACTCCTGCACTTTTTAAAATGAACTATAGAATAGATTCCTATTAAGGCCTAATGGGATGCAGATTACCGGTGAAATTCACATGGATTACATAATGAAATGTGACATTGCACTGTGTATAGTAGGCCTTAAATAAACTAATGTGAGGCTTTTTTTTTTAAACCAGTCATAGTTACACAGTAAGCATACATTAAGCTACTTAGCACTCCAAAGTGACAGTTATAATGTTGTTTTAAAGGAAAACAAATGTAAGTTTTAGAGAGGTGCTTATGAAGTCCAAGATACTTACCATTCCAATGAGTAAGACAAAAATATTATGAAGCATGCAAAAGCAATTGATCCTAATATGATTACAGTCATATGATGCCAACTACCCGATAGCTCTGAAACAAAAGGGAAAAAACAAATTGGTTTCCAGTAAAGGGAACACCTTACATAAAAATATGTCACTATTAGTTCTCATGTTATGTTTTGTAACAACTAATGTTCAATTACACTTTAATAATAAAAATAATAATCTTTATTTATATAGCGCCAACATATTCCGCAGCACTTTACAATTTGGAGAGTATAGGTACAGACAAAAAGTCATACATTGCACAATGAAAAGCTACTTACAGATGGGACACATGGTGTGAGAGCCCTGCTCGCATGAGCTTACAATCTATTAGGGTGTACGGGTGAGACAACGAATAAAAGTCAGGTTTACAAGGGCCCAGCCATTTGACATGAATGGGGTGGTTTATATAGAATCGGATAACCTCCCACCCAACATACATCTAATACAGATAAGTCCCAAAGTGTGGGGAAGTACGAAATGGGGCGCTGGGAGGGGGGGTTAGCCATAAGGGTTTTTGGTAGGCCAGCTGGAAGATGTTTCACAGGGCCCTCTTAAAACTATGAGGGTTCTGAGTGTGCCTGATCGCCCATGGTAGCATATTCCAGAGAACTGGTACTGCACCTGTGAAATCTTGGAGACGGGCATTGGAGGTTCACACACACACTTTGCATAAAAGAACAGGTATTTCAAATAACATAAGCATAGATTTTAAAAATGGGCTCTCGGTTGTTTAAAACAACAATTCCCAGTTTGTACTAAGGGAATGTTCACAGGGGCGTATTGCAGGTTGCCCCTTAAGATGTGTGTTGAAATTATTGGCTTTTTTAGATAATCAGGGAACATGTTCCAATTACTGCTTTTGTTGCAAAAGGTTTCCAAAAATATTTACTACACCTTTTTTTACTAATTTGTCATTAAACATATTAAAGAAAGAAGAAAAGAAGTGTCAGACTGTATATACCCTAACACATAATTAAATGTATTTTCACCTTAATGAATATGTACATTAAAAATTTCATTTACACAGATTATTATCTTTTTGGATTGTCTGGGGTACCTTCCCCAACAGAAATTAGAGACATACAATCAATCAGAAAAGTGGGGGTTCAAAATCCATACACACAAAGCACAAAAAAATGGGGTTTGGTGGGCGAATTTTAAAAAATTTGGTTCCTCACTTTGCCGAATTTTTCCCCCACAAAAAAAAATTCGGTCCAAATTACTTCGGGATTAATCCGAAAAAAAAAAAGCTATTTCCAGCTGCACAGAGCCTGCGGGTACTGTAAAGATGGGGCCCTGCTTTAAAAATGCGAGGGGCTTTGGGGTTTGGTCTTTTTAAAAATGTTAGTTTTAGTTTAACCATTGACTGCCCCCGCTCAAAAAATCGCTCACTCTAAAATTCCCTGGGGGGGCTTAAGAGGGCAAAACTGACCAAAAAAATGAAGGGGGAATGTAGCCTGATAAAGTCATGGCAGCGACAGCTGGAAAAAACAAGCTGAGGGCTCAGTGGCAACTCAAGTTGGGGGAGGGGACGGCGGCAGCACAGCGCATGAGGTCAGGAGTGGCACAATGACATTCTGGAGGTGGGAAAAAAAAGGAAGGCCACAAGTGGCACAATGACACAGTTTGTAGGTCACGGGGGGGAGCAGCCACAGCAGCAGCATGAGGCAGACAGGGCACAATGACAAAACTAGGGTTTCAAAAACAGGAGTAGCCAAAAAGAGTGGCACAATGACACAAAATTTTGGTCACGGCAGCAGCCACGCAGCAGCATGAGGTCAGACAGTGGCACAAAAAAATTTGTGGGTGGCAAAAACGGAAGTAGGCCCACAGAGTGGCACAAAGAAAACAGTGTGGAGGTCACGGAAGCACCCGCATAAATGTCAGACAGTGGCACAATGATACAGTGTGGAGGTTAAGGCAGCAGCCACGGGCAGCAGCATGAGGTCAGACAGGGGCCCAAAAATGACATTCTGGAGGTGGAAAAAAACGGGAATTGGCCACAGAGTGGCACAATGACACAGTGGGGTGGGACAGGGGCAGCCGGGCAGCATGGGTCGGGAATTGGCACAATGACATTCGGGAGGGGGCAAAAATGGAGTAGGCCACAGGGGGGCACAATGACAAAAGTTTGTGGGTCACGGCCACCAAAAGCAGCAGCATGAGGTAAGACAGTGGCACAATAACAGTGTTTTTAGGTCCCCGGGCAGCAGCAGCTTTGGGGCCCGGGCAGTGGCACAAGACATTCTGGGGGTTTAAAATAAACTGGAGTGGGCCCACAGAGTGGCAAAAGAAGAAAAGGGGGAGGGTGGCGGCGGCAGCATGAGGCAGACAGTGGCCCAAGGGACATTCTGGAGGGTGGAAAAAAACGGGTAGGCCACGAGTGGCACAAGACAAGTGGGGGAAATTTACAGCAGCAGCGCATGGGGGTCAGACAGTGGCACAATGACTTTCTGGGGGTGGCAAAAACGGGAGTAGCCACAGAGTGGCACAATGACACATTTTTAGGCCCGGGAAAACCCAACCAGCAGCATGAGGTCAACGTGGCACAAGACATTGGAGGTGGCAAAAACAGGTAGGCCACGAGGGGCACAAAGACAAGGTGGAGGTACGGACAGCGCTGGGGTCGGCATGGCACAATGACATTCTGGGGGTTTGAAAAAAATAGGCCACAATGGAAATGAAAAGGGTTTTTTGAGGCACGCCCAGCAGCAGCAGAGGTCAACATGGCAAAAATACATCTGGTGGGGCAAAACGGAGAAAGGCCAAGATTGGCACAATGACACGTGTGGAGGTACGGCACAACATGGGGTCAACGTGGCAAAAAATGACATTCGGAGGGGGCAAAAACGGGAGTGGGGCCACAAGGGCACAATGAACATTTTGGAGGGGGCCAGCCACAGCAGCATAGGTCGCAGTGGCACAATGAATTCTGGAGGGGAAAAAAAAGGAGTAGGACACAATGGCCAATGACACATTTTTGGGGGGGGAAGCGAAGCACAGATGGGGCAAGCAGGGGCACAATGACATTTGGAGGTGGCAAAAACAGGAGTGGGCCACAGAGTGGACAATGCACAGTGGAGGTCTGGCAGCAGAAAAACTCAAAGCTTCATTCAGTCAAATGATAGTACCGCAGCGGGCTTCATGGCCCTTATGTGCATGGGAAAGAGGCAGGTGCCAAAATTAATGAGCAAAAGGGGTACCAAATTCACACCAGATGCAAAAAAACCCTTAAAAACACAGGGAAGAACGCTAAAATGAAACAATCCCTGGAAATTGCAAAAATAAGGAACAGAGGGTTAACGGATTGTACGTACCATGGGTCAGCATAAAAACCCACAAAAAAAAAAAAAAAAAAATTTTGTGGGCAAGCCCCCCCCCCCAGCACTTAGAAGGTGCACTGCAAAAAATATTGTATTAAAGCTCCCAGTTTTTTTTGGGCAAAAAGGATAACTTTGGGGGAAAAATATCAAATTATGAGGTTTTAGTTGAAATAGTACAGTAACGAAAAGTCAAAGCCAAGGGCAAGGCTCCTCATGTCTTGCGAGTCCCTACGCTATCAACCAAAACAAAAACACAAAATGGGAATAATTTTACCAAAAAACTCAAAGCTACATTACAGTAAATGGCTGATAGATCCAGCAGCGGGGCTTCTAGGCCCCTTAGCGCTGGAAAAGATGGCACCCACAGCAGCAGCATGAGGAACGGGCACAATAACTTTTGGGGAGGTGGAAAAAGGATTAGGCCACAGAGTGGCACAATGACAGAGAGGGAGGTGAGGGGGCAGGAGAAAACAGCATGAGGTCGAGAGGGGCACTGACACAGTGGGATGTCACGGCCCCAGCAACATCAGCAGCAGCATGAGGTCAAAAAAGGGCACAATGTGAGTGGGAGGGGGGTGGCAATACCGTCCCTGGTAAAAAATGGTTGGGGGCAGAAAGGGGGAAAAATGTCAGAGATGTGTGGCATCGGCGGGTGGCGGGATCAGAAAAGTGGCTGAGGCAGGCAGTTTGAACCTACTCATTTCTCACAGTTTGGGGGGAGGTCTGGCTGATGTGTTGACGCCTAAGGCATTGGTGTGTGGAAATCCTGTCCGATCCCTGCCGTTCATCTTTACAAAGGTCAGCGTTTTTCCCCATTTTCCCCTGCAAGCGGGTTCCCTTTGGAACGATGGCCCCCGCGTACTGAAATCCCGCTTGATGCCACACAAAGGGCCCGGGGAGGAAGTTCTCCCCCGCAAAATCGGCAGTTGCGGCCACCAACCAGTTTGGTGCCCCGTGTCCGCGGATCTTCTAACTGGGGTGGCAGGTCCCCTTTAAGTAGGGGACCCCCTGTTGGTTCAGGGACTGCTCCGGTCCTGCTGCTGCTGCTGGGACTCCCTCCTCACTAGGCGGGTGAAGGGAAATGTCATCAGTGAATCCGACTTAGGGTTTCGCAGGGGGCTGGTCTGCCCTACCCCCCTCACCTTCCCCACAGCCGAGGCAGTAGTGTAGCACTGAAGAACCCCGTCCCGACCTGCAGAGGAGGGGGCGATGTGCACAAAAGGGAGTGGCCCAACTGACTCGGAGGGTTTCCCTATAGTATTTGAGTTTGTCCCCCCTCCAATAGCTGGGAAAAAGGCTCCCATTTTGGACCGATAGTGAGGGGCCAAAAGGGTGGAGACAAAGTCATCCCCCTGCCCGGGTGCTGATATTCGGCTGTCACTAGCCAGGCAAATCAGCATACGGGGGCCATCTGCAAAAAGTGACTCCCCAGGGGCTCCC
>JAODAL010051072.1:0-26941 GCA_025379985.1 Phyllomedusa bahiana | reverse complement strand
GATCTTTTAAAAATTAAAGAAAAAAATATAAGACCAATAGAAAAAACAGCTATAAAAGGTCTTAAAAATACGGAGAAAATGAAACTAATTTACATTAAATAAGTCAATGATGATGTTGTACTGATGTTATTTTTTGGTCTTTTTTAATAGCAAAAATTTATAATGTATTTTTGCTTCTTTCACCTTGTATTCTATTTAGTATCTATAGTAGGAGCCAGCACATCACAGGTATTGCTGGGACCTGTGGTCCTCCAAGCAGAATTTCTATGTTCCCAGGGCTTAGTTCGGGTCGTATTTACATCCACAAATACACTCGGATTTTCCATTGGTATCAATTCTAAGCTAATTGTTCATTCTTTTAGGCTGATTTGGTGATGTATTTGCGGACATAAATATATCCGTAAATACAACCCGAACTAAGCCCTGGGAACATAGAAATCCTGCTTGGAGGACCACAGGTCCCAGCAAGACCTGTACTGAGCTGGCTCTTGCTGTATTTACTAAATAGAATACAAGGTGAAAGAAGCAAATATACATTTTTGATCTTCACTAACATGCTTAATGATTTTTCTCTGATTTCCAGCCTGTCTCTAAACTTAATACATGTTAGGCGCATTCCTTATGCGCCTAGGTTCCACAATGCGCCTCACACACAGGCGAGGCGCAGGGAACGTTCCTCCGCATTTATGAGCGCACTTCGGGCGCCGACATAAATCAGGCGCAGTTTTCACGAAAAAAAAACGTGAAAACGGGCGCCTTGACGTGCCGATCTTCATACATGTCGCCCATACTGTCAAATCATAAATCGACCATGTGTTGTAACAAGAATTGGTTTACCAATTCCCCACCATTTTTTAGAAGCCAAACACAATATATCACAACTCAGATTTCAAGTCTTAGAGCAAGTTACACGCTCCAGAAGAGGGGTCAATCATTTGAAGCTATTGAAAGAGCGAAAGGCATTCTGTATTCACAAATTAGACACATTTAGCCTGAGGGGTCTAAATCGTGAATGTGATTATATTTTTTCATAATATGCAACCAGCTAATTAACAATTTTTTTCTGCTTCCTTCTACAGCACTACTAATACAAGGAGAACATCAGGGTGAGATATAGAGATTTCCACAATCCCAGTTCATATACATTAGTCCCAAAGTCTTCCATTTTCCCCCCATTTCTCCTCCCTTTTCCACCCTTACCCTCCCACTCACTTTCATTCTCTCTGCTCTATATTCACCTGTTGACCTAAACTCCTCCCAGGCTCCCTGTCTTCTTTAGTTACATTTAAATCCATGTTTCTACTATTTTTTAGTTCTCATTTTGTATTCCTTATTTTCCCTTTCCAATGTGTTTGTCCCCTTTAATCTTCTCCAATTCAGTTTTTATCTTTTCCTTATCCTTTTTGTTTTTCACCTTTTTTCTTGGCTGTGTCTGTCCCCTCTGATTTCATTATCTTTACAGGTTTGGTACCCAGTGCTTTCTTAATGTATCACATTGATCCCTTATGTGCCAGTTATTTGCATGCTTCTTTTCCTTTGTCTAATGGTTCTTTTTCTCTTGTGTCGCTGTCTCTCTGGTCACTGCTAATGTTCATTTCCCCTTTTCTTCTGTTCATGCCCTTGATCTTTTCTCTTCTCCTCTTTCCTCTCTGTACTTGTAATTCATGTCCATCATTATATACATCTTACTTTCTCCCTTTAGTTCCTTCTGCACTTATAAATGGTCTGTTTTGTACTACATAATCATGCCGCACTCCTATACACCTTGCCCCGATCCCTACCTTGTTCTACACAGGAGCGAACAATCGTCTGCACATTATAGATCGTTCCCATTACAGGAGCTGGCAGCCTATCATGCTTGCGCGGGATTTCCTCGCAGCCACAGTTGAGTCTAGCTAGAGCGCATGCGCTCTGGACTGAGCGTGCGCTTTATCTATTTAATAGAGCAATGACACAGCCCTAATAACAGCTCCAGCGTCTCCTACATGGCTATGTCTGGTTTCTATATATACCCCTTGTTTTCACGCAATATAGGTAAGCATGCACATACAAGTCAGTTTGGTAACCCAGGTAGCCTTATAGCAGTGCTCTTGCTCCAATAGCACTGTGTTATGGTGCACTAGCTTATGTTGGTATATATTTTTGCTGCCTCTATATGATGGATGTGGATTATTTTTAGTGTTGATCGAACCGTTCTAGAAAAGTTAAGTTCTAATAGAACTTCTCTAATTTTTAGAACTCAAACCGAACAGTTTCGTTTTCAGTGGCTTTCTGCTGTTTTGGCAGCCATCCAATCACTTTTCTGCAGAGCACAGAGAAGTGTCAAAAACATCATTGCTGCGGTGTAGGGCTCTCATTGGCTGCTAAAATCACATGTCCATGTTATATATATTTCACTGTATTGCCTTGTGAACACCATTTTCAGCTCACTCTCTGTACTGTACAGACTGCTCTTAGTTAGATAGCATTTTCCTCTCCATAGACAGCAATAGTAAGGGAGTTTGGCATTGCTGGCTGCATCTTTCCCACACCCAGAAGCTGTTATATCATGACATTTGCAGGCTCACATAACACTTAACTCTCATATACATGGATATATATTATACAGAGTGCTTGGATTTGCTAAATCATACTCAGTGCCAAAAGTTTTCAGTTTTTGCAGTTTTGGGGATCATAATAGTAAGCACACCGTCTCCAAATCTCCTATGTGTCAAAGGGTCTTTTTGGCCCCCTCAGAATTCACGGCCCTGTAGCAGCTGCTACCACTGCACCTACTTTAGCTACTCCCCCTCTGCAAGTTGTCCCAACTTCATTTAGCCAATGAAAAAAAATGAAGTATTTAGCCTCAAATTTTTTCCTGTCACTCTTCCCAGCCACATTTCTTCGTTGTTTCCATATATCAGTTTACTGTTATGGATGGTAAATTACACTTCCTCCTCAACCGTTGTATGGGTATAAAATATTAACAGAACATCTTCTCACCATGACTTTAACGGGGTTCGGGTTCCAGTTCGAATAGAACCTCCAATCGAACACACTAAAGTTTGAGGTTCTAATTGAACTAGAACTTTTTACTCCTCAGTCATCTCTAATTATTTTCACTGAAAGATGCACTACCATGGATTACTCTGTAAATCTGATGTCATTTTATTACTCTTTGATCCACTGTCTATTGATAAATAACTCTACTATAATAGATCCGACATGTATTTTTCTGATACTCCTGCCGGAAGTTAAACCATGTAGCATATTTATTTATTTTCTATGCACAGAGTTTTGTATATAATGTATATATTGTATGATTATGTACTTTATTATTTTGGTCCTGTGATGTTTGGTGGAATGTAAAAAAACCCACACATTTCATTTTTACAGGTTTTGCGCATTTATTGACTTAACTGTTCGGTATAAATGACATGCTATCTGTATCCTGCAGATCACTGCGATTCTGATGATACAAAATTTGTAGAGATGTATTAATACTTTTTAAAACTTTTTTTATTTCTAAATTTGCTCTGCAGCGCCATTTTCTGCAACCAAAAATATTTTTGTTTTTCAATTGATGGACCTGAGTGGGGACTCACTTTTGGGGGACTGAAGTGTACTTTTTATTGATACCATTTTGGGATACATTCATTATTTTGTCCACTTTTTATTAAATTTTTTTTAGGATGTGAAATGACCCAAAAAGTATAGCTTTGGCATTTGGAAATTTTTTTCCTTGTAATGGTGTTCAGCATACAGTATAAATAATATTTTATTTTAATATACCAGACTTTTATGGACGTGGCAAAACAATTTTTTTTTTAATTAGTGAAATGGCAAAGGGTGGGGTTTTGAACTTTTAAGATTTAAAATTTTTTAATATTTTTAACTTTTTTTTAAATTGACAAGTAATCGCTCTAGGTAACTTGACCACAAGTAGGCACAATTGCTTGTACAACGTTCTGAATTATTTTTGTAGAAGAGTATACTATGATAGGGGTAGTAAGTAATGGGAGCAGTAACATGGCAGCTCTACAGAAGCCTTCATTAGGCTTCCAACCGCAATAGCAACCACTCAGCACCCGTTTGAACTTGTTAGAGAGGATTGGATAATTGATAACTTCTCTATAAAGCTTGTTGGGTTAAGTAACCTGTATAGACTATAGTGTTTGTTTTGATATCTTGTTCTGCCATGAGTTTTTGCATTCAATTCTAGAGTTCTAGTTGCTTCTTGTTCAGCCTAGTCATGCTCTGTCTGAGTTTGTCCTTGTTCTTGAGAAGCTAAGTTTTTGTGTTTGGTTTCTTCTGTGCTGTCTCCAGGTCTTCGTGCTGCTTGATGTTTCAGGGTACGGTGTAGTTTAGTTTCAGCTTTACAGTTAGTTTTAGCGATAGAATAGTGTAAGAGGGGCTTTGGTGTTAGAGTCAGATGTTACAGACAAGTTAGGGTAACATCCAGAGACATTTAGCTTTTAGGGTCAGTTATCATTAATTAATGTCTTAATTTCAGATTGAACTTACTCGTGGTGTTGCCACCAACCATGTTCTTGCCATCATCTGCTTTGCTGTCTGGCCACTTAATCATCTAACAGTAAGTCCATTTAGTTTTTTGATTGATACACATTCCGTATAATTTTTGCATGTGACTGCTGATTGGCTGCCCTATTTAGTTCTGTGAAAAAAATAAAAATTGATCAGCACATCCAAAACAATTTTAAAGAAAATGTATGTAGGTACATGCTGGCGTGGCAGCAAAGCAATGCAAAAACAACATAATATCAGCAGCACTCTACAAACAGCAAAAAAAGGTCATAGTCTATGTAGGAATTTTTTTTCAAAATGCATTTCCGCTACTATTTTGTGTTGGATGTGCTGATCAATTTTATTTTCGATTATTTGCCTGGTGGGAGTGGCTAGCCTCCATTTTAGTTATGCACTCTGCCCATTCACTCAGATTGTTTTCAATCAGAGCAGAATGTAGTTGGAACATTCTTTCCATGAAAATATGTAAGTCTGAATGGGCACCAAGTGATTTAAAATATTAGAGTAAGTGTCACAGGGATCCAAGGTGTGGATCTGCTGGGCCACCGCAAGCCATGGTATGAGCTACATCAGCGAGCGGAGTCTAAGGAGCCCCATGGTCTTCATCAGAGACTGCTGCAAGGTCGGTTGGAGTTGTGCGGTGGGAGACTTCCAGGTCACTACCCCTGACGGGACTTGCTTGCTGTGGAAGCTGGGGTGAAGCATTGTGCAAAATCGAGAGACAAGAGTGTAGTCGTGGACAGGTCAAGAGGTCAGGGAAAACAGCAGACAAGGTAGTCAATGGTAATGGGCAGAAGAGTCAGGAACACAGAATAGGCAGGGAACAACAATACCTCTACGAAACAATACCAATGGACTGGAAAGGACAAGGAGGAAGAGGAAAGTATTAACCAATTACCAGGGCACTGACCCTATAAATGTCACCCTTGGGAGCAGGTATGTGTATGCTGGCATACAGCAGTGGATAGTAGTGGAGCAGTAGCAGGGAGAGGTGAGTAACCACAGGATGGGCAGGGAGCATACGAGCATGCCCATGTTCCGGCATGCAGGCCTTGGCACGACTCGTGACAGTAGCCCTCTCTTCCCTGTTCCGAGAAAGTCTAAACCTCTTTACCAGCTCAGGAGCTTTGGCCTCTCACTATCTCTCTTCTGGCCCTAACCCCTTTCCAGTCAACAAGATAATACTGCTTCCCTTTAAAGGGGATATATTGCTTCATCAGTTCGGCTGTTCTCTTGTAGCTTGATTTTCTCAGTTCCTGAAATCCAGGGGGGGTTTCTTCCCCTCCCAGCTGAGTGTTTCTTAACTGAAGGGGGATGACATCATCCTCCCCCTTCACTGTTCATGCTCGCTCCCAAGTTAGTGTGTTCAACCCCCTTCCCTCCACATGTCACTGTGTTGTTCCTCTCCTTTTGCAGTCTTATTTTGTAAGAGCTGTTTACATACCAAAGGCTTGCATTCAGTCTAGACAGCCTTCTATGAACTCAGAGCACTGATCTCTTCTCCTCTCACAGCTGGAGGTTTGTTACAGTTGAATCCAGTCTTCTATGAACTCCTCCAGAGCACAGATCCTTCTCCCTTCTATGCAGGAGCATTAGGCACCGAGGAACAATTCTGCTGTTTCCTGACTGTAGAAGCAGCTGCAGTGTCACTGAGGAGCTGGTGGCTGTGCAGAGTGAAATGTTGCCGACCCTTTGCATGCAGGAGCATTTGGCACTGAGGCACAATTCTGCTGTTTTCTGCTTGTAGAAGAAGCTGCAGTGTCAATGAGGAGCTGCTAGCTTTACAGAGTGAATTATTGCCGGCCCCTTATTCTGAGTGGGGAAAAGGGGGCAGGGAATGGCTTTTCCTGTGAATAGCCCGGGGGGACCCGAAAAAAAATGTAAATAAAGTAGGAGCTTTTCCAGACAATGAAAATAAAAAAAAAGGGGTGGGTTTCCGCCCGGGCCACTGGGGAACGGGTTTTTTTACACAAATTGAATTTTAATTTAAAAAATTTGAAAACAAGACAGCTTTGAAAAATGACCCCAATTGAAAAGGGTGTTGTTTTCACTGTCCCCTTTATTCTGAAGCCCCATTTAATGAAATGATAAAAACCCCTTTTAAATATTTATTCCCCCAAAAGATCTCTTTTACTTCAAAAAGTATTACTTCTTTCGGGTTAAAGGGAGACTTTTATACCGGGTTTTTTGGGGAAAAAATCATTTTAAGGACCAGAGGATTGGGGAAGCAAGACATGAAAGGAGTTCGTATCCCCAATTGATGGAGTAGGCAGAGTTTGAAAGGCCCCCCGGGTTGATGTGCAAAGTGATTTCAAAGGGCCCCAAAGGGGAAAGCTTTGGAGGGGGGTTGGGGTTTGGGGATCTTAAAAGGGGAACATATTTTGTTTGACAAACCTGGATTTTTCCCCAAATTGAACAATAAAAAATTGGGGAAAGTTTGGCAGAATCGGTTTTAAGATAAATTTGAATGGGAATTTGGGCCCCCAAAAAGAAAGGGGGTTTGGGCCCCAAAGGTATTTTGGGGAAGCAGAGTTTAAAAAATGTAAGGAAGTTCTTAGGATTTTTGTTTTCACCCTTTTAAACTTGCTTTTTAGTTTAAAGGTGGTGGGAAAAGGGAAAAGGAAGGAAAGTTCAATTTGAAATTGGGGGAGGGCGGGGCAGGATGGAATAAAAACCCACCCCTTTGGCATTAAACCCCCCAGCAGCCCACATAAAATCCCCCGGGCATAAAAAACCCCCTTGTTCTGCCCCTTTCCACTGTTAAAATAAACTACACTATAAAGTGCTTTCAAGGGAGAGTTTTGGTGCTTTTTTGTCCCAAAAAGGCAGAGCATTTAATTTGCTAAAACATTTTTTTGCCAAAAAAAATGAAAACAAAAATGCAAAAAAAAACCGCCCCGTGTAAAAAGCAGTACCCCACAATTTAAAATAGGAAACCCAGTGGTCCCAGAAAAAACCCCTCATCACAGGTCGGGTGTGCGCTTGTTTTAAACAATAAGGAAAAAACCCCAACATGACCACTTCAAAAAGCCCCAACAAACCTCCCAACCCCCCACCATCACACCCCCCAGTAGCGGTCCCCTCAAATGAACAGCACTAAATTAAAAACAAAATTTAAATGCCCCCTGGCAGCAGGGACTCACGGGGAGGCGTCACCCATGAGGGGGAGTTTTTTTCTCTTCTCCTTTTCTTATCCTTCGGGCCCCAAAACCCCATGGGTTTCCCCTTTGGTTGTTCTCTTATTTCTTTCTCTGTCCGTACGCATGCGTGCCCTTTTTGTCCAGTTGGTCACAAAGTGTTTAAAGGAAAATTTTTTATCGACAAAGTTGAAATGGGGCACGGTTTTTACTTTTTTTTGGTTTTTTTAAATTTCACGCGATTTTTTAGGTTAAAATCTGTGCAAAAAACCCTTTTAAATTTATCGCGCCATTTTCGGGTTCCTGCCCTTTTGGCGGCCAGAAATTTCAGATTACAGAAAAAAAGAGCAGGGTGGAGGGTGTTTTGCGACTCATGACTGGGATGTGTATGGTTGTGATTGGCGGGAAAAAATCACATGACCCGTTTTCCCATAAAACAGTTTTTCCCGGGTTCATGATCGGTGTGTGTCAGAAAATTAAAAGCAAAAGGAGTGCCCCCTCGGGCCTTGTGCAAACAGCCTCAGCGAAATAGCTGTGATCCTTAGAATCAGGGGAGATCAGGGGATTTGCAGGATTTTAGGTGTTAGGCAAAAAATTTTTAAAGGAGCATCTACCGCTGAAAGTCACGGGGGGTGGGCAGGAGGGGGGGTTTTTCCCCCTGGAAAACCCTAGAAAAAGCTTTTTTAAAGAAAAAATGGATATTGTAATGCGGGCCCATTGCATTGCAATAGTTTTTTTTATTAACAGTTTATGTTGAAAAATTTTGGGAAATATTGGGCCCCCTTGAATTTATTTTGGGGTTACAGATTTTTTCCCTAATAAATGAGGTCATTGGGTTTTAGGGTCCCAAAAACTTCCATTTTTTGGATTTTCAGTATAATTTCAGAAAAAGGTGTTTTTTTTAAATTTTTGCCCCATTTTCTTCTTTGTTGATAGGGGTTTACCTTGCAGTTAAATTTAAATTTTTCCAGAAAATTGTGTAGTCCCCCCAGGTGAATTGTTAGGTCCCAAAAAAATCCCTTTTATTTCCGTATTTAATTTCAGATACGTTTTTTTTTTCACTTTTGCCCATTCCTTTTTTGGGTTTGATAAAGGAAACCTTGCATTTTAAAAATTTAAAACCAAAGCAATTTGGTAGTCACCACAGGTGAATTAAATAGGTCCCAAAAAAATCCCTTTTTTATCATTTATACATTTAAAGATAGTTTTTTTTTTTCATTTTTCCCCAGCCCAAGATTTTTTTTGATAGAGCCCCCTTGGGGGTTTAAATTTTGGGAAATCCGGGAAATTGGGGGTTAAAGTCACCACAGGTATTTGATAGGTGCCAAAAATACCTTTTTTTTAACCCAATAAAACTTTTTTCAGATACGGGTTTTTTGCATTTTTGCCCGGGGTCCAGATTTTTTGGGAATAAAAGCCACCTTGCATTTAAAATTTTTGAATCCGAATTGTGTAGTCACCACAGGGTATTGAAGCTCCCAAAAAAATCCCCTTTTATTACCCCGTATACTTTTCAGATAGGGGTTTTTTTTAAAATTTTTCCCCCAACCAGATTTTTTTGTTTAGAGAAAACCCTTCCCAGTTTTTTTTAAAACCAGCAATTGTGTTTTTTCCCAAGGGAATTGATAGGTGCCAAAAAATACCTTTTATTTCCGTTTTAACATTTCAGATACGGGGTTTTTTGCCCCTTTTCCCCCAGTCCAAAATTTGTTGTTTAAGAGCCACCTTGAATTTTTTAAATTTGAATTAAACCCCAATTGGGGTGTCACCCAAGGTAAATTTTATAGGTGCCAAAAAATTTTTTTATTACCCGTACACATTTAAGTTACGTTTTTTTTTACCAATTTTGCCCAGCCCGATTTTTGGTTAGGGGTTTACCTTGCTTTTTTAAAATTAGAATCCGCATTGTGTTTTTCCCATTGGTAAAATTGATGGGTTTTTCCCAAAAAAAATCCCTTTTTATTATCCGTTTTAATTTCAGTTTACGGGGTTTTTTGAAATTTTGGGCCCAGTCCAGATTTTTTAAATTAGAGCCACCTTGCATTTAAAAATTTGAACCCAGAAAATTTTTGTGTAAACCAAGGTGAATTGGGGGGGCCCAAAAAAATCCCTTTTTTATTATCCATTTACATTTCAGATACGTGTTTTTTGCACTTTTGCCCCCCCCGGGCCAAAGATTTTTTTGATAAAAGGTTTCCTTGCAGTTAAATTTGAACCAGCAATTGTGTAGTTACCCCCGGTGAATTTTTAGGTGAAAATACCTTTTATTTTTGGTTTTAAAATTTCAGGATACTTTTTTTTTGCACTTTTCCCCATTTCCAGATTTGTTGTTTTAGGGGCCCCCCCTTGATGTTAAATTTGAACCCCGCAATTGTGTAGTCACCACGGGTTTGAATTGATGGGGTCCCAAAAAATACCTTTTTTATCCGTTTACATTTCAGATAGTGTTTTTTGAAATTTTGGGCCCAGTCCAGATTGTTGATAGACCACCTTGCATTTAAATTTTTGAAACCCCAGCAATTGGGGTAGTCCCCCAACAGGGTGTTTTAAAATAAGGTGCAAAAATACCTTTTTTAAAAATCCTTTTTCCCATTTCTGTTATGTTTTTTGCATTTTTGCCCCGGGTCCGGGATTTGTTGATAGAGCCACTTGCTTGTAAATTTAAATTCCCCCAAATTTTGTTTTTGTTTTGGGGTTTTGAAAATCGTTTGGTGTTTTTCCCGTTTTTTTTTTAAGAGACTTTTCCAAAATTTTCCCAAATCCCTCTCAAAATTAAAAATTTTTTCTGAACATTAGGCCAAAGCGGGGTGGTAAGCGAGCAAAGGGGGGGTAGGAAATGGAGGCAGAGGTCGAGAAAAAGGGTTTGCCCCTTCCAGTGTGGCGAAAACAGGGCAACCCAGCGGTTTCTTTTCAAATTTCCCAGGCCCTTTTCAGGCCCTGTCATCGTTTGGGTTTTCGGGGCCCCTTTTGAATCTCGTAAACAAACCCAGCGTCGCCAATCTGTTCATAAGGGGTTAAGGGAAACCTGCATCCGGACCAGTCTTACCCCCCTTGTCTTCCCAGCCCCAGGGCCACAAATGTTTTCTTCAGAAATCATCAGATTCCATCCAACAGGGAAGCGAAGGCAGCCCAAATGTAAATCTGGTGTCCCCACCACTGGGGGATAACCCTTTTTTTAAACCTTTTTGATGAAAAAAATGTGGTTGGGGTTTCCAAAAAAAGATTTTTAAAAGTTTCAAGGGGCCCAAAAGAGGATGATTTTCTTTGTTTGCCCGCCCAGTTACTGTTTGCCATCGGGAGGGGGAAGGAACCCGGGTCAATCGGCAAAAAAACCCCCGGGCGGTTGGCAATGCCTTGCAGTGCCTCTTCCCCTTGTAGCCTGCCGCCCCCCTGGATGCAAAAAGGGTCGGGGACGGGGGAAGTAAACCTTTTTTGGGATGATGAAGATGACGACTTTTGGGGATCCCAACGTGGTTTTTTCCGCAGAATTTTGGGTTTTTGGGGAGGGCTTCATCACTGGCGGGAGGAAGGGGTTGGGTAGGTCAGAGGGGTTTCCCGGGCCTAAAAAGGGGAAAAGGGGCGGGGGTCGCAAAAGGGTTGGGCGGGTTTTTGATTCCCCCAAGCCACGGTCAGGGGAAAACCCCTGCTCCTTTTTTTATCGGCGTAAAAAAAAAGGGCCCGGGAAACCTTTTAAAAACCCGGGGGCCTTTTTTTTTGAGAAAGCCTCTGATTCCCCCAGCGATTTTTAATATGCCCCCCTTTTGGGCCA
Organism: Phyllomedusa bahiana; assembly: GCA_025379985.1. Taxonomy (NCBI): domain Eukaryota; kingdom Metazoa; phylum Chordata; class Amphibia; order Anura; family Hylidae; genus Phyllomedusa; species Phyllomedusa bahiana. The sequence continues at coordinate 15,511 of JAODAL010051072.1, read as the reverse complement.
ATAAAAAGCATAAGTAGGGGCCCAAAGTTTCTTAGGTTTTTAAAACCCCACCAACATTTTCTAGTCACATCCCAGCGAAGGCTTTGATTTTAAAAAAAATGGAGGAAAAACACTTGGCCAAAAAAAAGGCCAAAACCGATCCCCGGGGCCTCCAACCATTTGTCCCCCAACCCTGTCCCCGTTTTCCTCCCCCCGCCACCACCAAGGTTCCTCAGGCCCATTTTCTCTCGGGAGTCATGATAGGGACCCACCCTCCGCTTCAGTCCCCGGGCGAAAAAGGTACCCCAGCACCCCCAGGGGGAACCCATCCTACCCTTCCCCTTTCCCGCCATTTTTGAGGGACCGGGAAACCCCGTTTTTTTAACCCCGGCCGTCTAGCAGCCAGTTTCTTTTAATTCCCGGTTTGGGAGCAAAAAGAAAATTTTAAACCCCAAAAACCACCCCCCAAGCCAAAACCCTTGAATGTGGGCCCTTTCCCCGGGCCTTTTGGGCCCTTGGGAAAAAATTTTTCCCTTTTCCATCGGTGGACAAAAGATGGGTTCTGCCCGTCATGGCCCTTTCCCTTTTCCCCCAAAAATTCCCCAGATGCCCGAGCGGGGCTTTTTCTTTGCCAGAAAAACCCTTTCCCTGCCCGGCCACCCCACGTGTAATCTAAAATTTAAAAAGCCCCTTTTGTCTGCTTTGGGGCCCGGGGAAAAGTCCTTCTGCCCACCGACACATGGATAGTAACCCAGGGGGAAAAAGGCCCCCCTAATCCCCTGTGGACAGTTCATTAAAGGTGGCTGGGTGGATTTTTCCCTTGGGGGGGGTGACGGTGGTTTTCCAGGCCCCGGCGCACGCCCCCTTTCAAACCCCCGCAGGGATGGGGAAAGGGCTTTTCCCCAAAGGTCCCCCTGGTGGAAATCACGGGGCCCCAGAGACACAAAAGGCCGTGTTAAAAATTAATCCCCTTGGGAAAAGCCCCGGCCAAAACCCCAAAAATTTTCAGGGGGCTGTGGGGCTTTTGGGAAACCGAAAACCAAAGGCTGGGGGGTGCCCAAAAAACCTTTTTGGCAAAAAAAGGTGGTGTGCGTTTTAAACGGGCAAAATTTTTGCGGGGCCCCCAAAGGATGGGTTAGGCTGGAGCACATCCCTTGCCTGGGCCCCATGCAATAAACTTTTGTCGTCCAAAAAATTTTAAAAAGAGCTACCCGGGTTGGACGGGCCCCTCTGGGGAAACGGTTCGAGGTTGAGTTCGAAACTTCCCCCTTTTCGCACCTGTTGTCCCGCCTGGTTGGGTTTAAAAAATTGCAGCGTCAGCCGGCCCCCCTTTCTTTCTCTTTTTTGAGTGGGCAACACGCGGGGTTTTCCACCCCCCATGCCCCCAGCGATTGTGGCAGCGGGCTCAATCCCATTGGGGAAAAGTACGAAGGGCAAAAAGGGCCCTGAAAACCCAGGGGTTTTGGGACCTAGGGTGTTGGGAACAGGGGAGTGGAGGCAGGTAAAAAAGGGGCTCTGCACCATCCTTCCCATTTTTTAAAGGGAAAACCCAAACCAAAAATTTGGTTTCCAATGGGGCCCAAAAGGGCACTTGTAAGCATGGCTTTGGGGGTAATCTTAGTTCGGGAAAACGATGTTGGACACTCTGAAAAAAACAGGTCCCGCCAAGGAAGGAAAGGGGAGACGGAAAAATGAGCCACGACCCTTTTCTCTCCTTTCCGAATCCACAAAGGCCCGCCCAGTTTTTTTTTATCGGACTTTCTTGGGCCCAGGGGGTTCGGGGGGCCGTGCTGGGGCCGGGGGTTTGATTCCCTCCCCAGGGTGCATCATTCAGGCAATTTCAGGGCTTTTTTGTTTGATGTTTTTCCCGGAGGAAGGGGAAAGGAGGGGGGGGAAGGTTATTCCTAGACCCCAAACTTTAAACCTTTTGTCCCTGCCTTGGAAGGGGTTTGGGCCCGGGGAATTTGGGGAGGAGGAGGAAGGGGGAGGAAGTTTTCATTTTGCTAGTGCCCTTAAACCCAGGGGGGCCTTTGGGAAAAATAAAGGGCTCCATCTCTCACAGGAGTGCTTGGTTTCGCTCCTTTTTCCAAAAAACATGATCCTCCCCTTAAAGGCCCATAAAAATTTGAAAAAACAGTTACTCGGGGGGCCACCCTCCTGGTTTCCCCGGTACAAAAAAAAAAAATCACCCCTTTTTTCCTTCCCCCACCCAAATAGAGAGTATAATGCGGGAAAATGGGACCTTGTGTTGATAAAACTGGAGACATTGTTGCGTTGATTAAACGTTCTAAAATTGTACGGTGGAAAAAACATCAGCGAGTGACGAAAGGTAGAGTGCCAATTTAGCCTTTAGGGGCCCGCGGGCCAGCAGCAGGCAAGGTGGCAGAAGCCAAATTTTTGGGTGACCTCTGGCAATTTTGGGTTTACCACCTCCCCAAACGCATGAAAATGCAGGGCACACACCCAAACACAAGGACCAGCTTAAGTCATTTGGGGCAGACCCATTTTTGCCCTTTTCCCAAAACCGATGTTTTTGTATGTGTTTCCAGACCCAATAGACTTTGGGTATCCAAAATGGAGAATGGGCCCCAGCTCGTCCCAGCCAAAAGGGGTTGTTTCCTCCCCGCAGCCCGGTCAAAATTGAACGGACCTTCAGCACCCGCTGGGGGGAGTCATTACAGACAAACGCAATTTCCGGGGTTTTCCCCAGATAAAGTGGATTTTTTGACTTTCTCAAGTGAATTTAGGCCTGGGGGTTTGAAAGATTGTAGTGGCCCCAAATTTCCGGGCACCAAGATTTGTTTCCGGGGCTACTTCAATTCCCTTCAAACAGGAAAAGGTCCCCTTGGGAAACTTTTTTTTTTTAAAAGATCCCTTTTTACTGAAATTTTTTTTTCTCTTTTCCCCCCGTTCATTTTTTCTGGTTTTGGTGTGGGAGACTGTAAAAAGGGAAACCCGGTTTATGACAAAAACCCCTATTCCAATTTTCTCACTTTATTTTTGGGTTTTTGCCTTTTTTCAATGGTTTTTTTTTAGGTTTATTTGCTTGAGTTTCAGGGTATTTTTAAATTATGGTTTCCCTTTTGGAAAAAGAAAAGTGGCTTCTAAGGGGCTTTTTTCCATCACAATTTTTAATAGTGGCTGTGGGAAATCATTTTTCAAATTTTTTTGGGGGGGCATTTTGCTTGTGGATACAGCAAAAAAACATGGTCCCTTTTGGAACCGAAAAGTGGGTTCTAAATGGCTTTCCCCCACAATTTTTTTAAAGTGGCTGAGAAGTATTTTTTTTAATTTTTTTGGGGGGTTATGCTGCCTTTAAATGCAGCAAAAACTACGGTTCCTTTTTCTAAAAAAGGTTTTTTTCTAAAATTTCTTTTTTTTCACAAATTTTCAAAAAGGGGGTCAAAAGGGGATGTTTTTTAATTTTTGGGGCATTTTGGGTGTGACATGCGCTATACACAGGTTCCCTTTTAAAAAAAAATGTTGTTTTAATAGACATTTGTTCTTCACAATTGTCAAAAATGGCCTCATGGGGATGTTTTGAATTTTTTTGGGGGGTTTTTTGCTTGGCATGCAGCTTTGGCTACAGGTTATATTGTAAAAAATGTGGTTTCTAAAAGACATTTTTCTTCCCAATTTTTCAAGAGGGGGTCAAGGGTGTTTGGGGCTGTCAGGAAAAAAGGAATAGGTTTGGCAAAGTTAATGGGAAAACATATTTAAAAAAAGGACCCTTTTTTTTGCCCAAAATCTTTAACATAGCTTGCAATCCCCGTATTGAGACAAAAAAATTTAAACAATTAAAAAAAAAAGGGAAAAAAAAAAAAATGGGGATTCCATCATTTTAAAAATGTGTTTTCTAGAATTAAACTACTAAAAGCTTGCATGTACAAAATGCTGGAAAAAAAATTTCTGAATTGTACAAGGGAGGTACAAAGGAACTTGACAATGTAGGTTATTAGGGGACATGGAGTATGGAGCCGGACAGAGACAAAAAAACAGAGAAAATTTCCTCCGCACGTTAGAAAATGAGAAAAGAATGCAAGGAAAAAGGGGCATGGGGTGTAACAGGGGGTTTAACCCACCAGTTTTTTAAAAGGAACTAATTGTCCGCATCTAGGAGGGGCAAGCGCCCATTTTCTTGACTGTGTACTGGGGAAGGTGGAGGTCTTATCACAATTGCTTCCCACTCTGCTTCGCACGTGTTTTGTTGCTTGGTCATAAGGGCATTTTTCCCGTGTTAATAGATGACGGACGAAACCCGGGGCTCTCACCGCACCCACTGAAAACTCCGGCTGGCAGCTAAAAACCGGGGTTAATGTACAGAGCTAGCTGGGCTTCATGACCCATTTGTAAGTTCTCCCCGGCTGGGGCCCTCCGTTTAACGATGGCGAGGCAGCATGGCTTCACGTTGGGGCAATCGGGAGAGCTTCAATTTCTCAAAAAAATCGATTTAAAAAAAGGGTTTTCTTTGATGTTAAGTGTGTAAAAAAAGGCCCCCAGGGTGGACACAAATTGCACAATTTGAGGTTTAAAATTTTTTCGGGGGCTTGGGAAATTGGGGTCGCTCATTTGTTTCCAGGGGAGTCTGTCCTAACATGAAGAGGTATGGGGAAAAAATGAAAATTGAATTGTTTGGTGAATCACTTCAAAACCAGGAGGAAAAAGTCTTTCCCAAAAAGAAGTTTTTTTGGGGGATGATTGGACATTTTTTTACTTATGGGGGTGGGGGCGGGGAATTAAAATTACAGTGTAAAAAAATACTTTTTAAAAAATGCAGGGAGGGGTGTATTTTGTATGTTATCCTAGAGAGGGCAAAATTTCTAAAAAATTTGATTCGGTCCTTCGCCGAATTTTCCGAAAAATTTTTTGTTTCGTTAAAAAGCAGCTTTTTCCGGGCTGCAAGAGTGCGAGTGCTGTAAAAAGTTGTCCCCATTTTTAAATTGCGGGGGCTTGGTTTGGTTTTCATCAATGTTGTTTTTTAGTATGACAGCAGATGACTGCCCCCGCTTTTAGAATCGTTTCACTTAAAATTCCCTGGGCACTTAAGAGGGAAAAACTGACCAAAAAATGAAGGGGAATGTAGCCTGATAAAGTCTGCCAGGAAAGCTGGAAAAAAGAAGTGAGAGCTAGGTGGAAAATTAGTGACAGGTGTGGGGTGACGGCGGAGCACAGCGATGAGGTCAGGCGTGGCACAATGACATTCTGGAGGGGGAAAACACGAGGAAGCCCAAGTGGACAATGACTGAGAGCGGAGGTCACGGCGGGAGGAAACATGAGGTCGGCAGTGGCACAATGACATTCTGGAGGTGGCAAAAACAGTATTAGGCCAGAGTGGCACAATCAACAGTGTGGAGGAAACAACAGCAGCAGCATGAGGTCAGGGCGGGGCACAATGACATTCTGGAGGTGGCCAAAACAGTATTAGGCCACAGAGTGGCACAATACCAGTGGGGGTCACGGGGGGCACCCGATGGGTCAGGCGTGGCAAATGAATTTGGAAGGTGGCAAAAAGAGGAAGCCACAGGTGGCACAGACTGAGAGCGGAGGTCCCCAGGGCACGATGAGGTCAGCAGTGGCACAATGCCCAGGGGGATGTCACGGAACAGAACAGCACGCGCTGAGGTCATAGAGTGGCAAAATGACGAGTGTTGAGGTGGGTGGCAATCCCAGTCCCTGGTAAGATGGGGGTGGGGCAGATGGAGAAACGGGCGCAGATGTGTGGCTCAGCAGGTGGCGGCATCAAAAATTGTGGTGAGGGGGTAGTTTGAACCAGATGACGCCTAAGGCTTTGTGTGGGGAAAAATCCGGCGATCCACGCCTGATTCTTTGAAAAAAGGTCAGTCGTTCCACTTTTCCCCGTGGACAAGCGGGTTTTCTTGGGGAAACGAGGGCCCCCCGCCGATGAAAACCCCGTTGAGCCACACTATGGCCGGGCGGCAGTTCCCACTGAAAAAATCGGAAGTTGCGGCCCCACACCCATTTTGGGGCTGCCCAGTAGTCCAGGGATTTTTTTCTGGGGTGGCAGAGTGTGTCCAAGAGGTCACAACGTTGGTTCAGGGATGCTCAGGTCCTTTGTGTGTGTGCTGGGATGCCTCTCACTAGGCGGGTAAAGGGGAAGCTGTCATCAGTGACTCCAGCTTAGGTTCTACTGTGGAGTGGTGCGTTTCCTACCCCCCCCCCTTCCCAGCAGCCGCGGAGTAGTACGTGACGCTGGGGAAAACCCCCCGGTCAGCCCGTCAGAGGGGGGGACCCGAAAATAGGCCGCGGCCAATGATTACGGGGGTTTTTCCCCTATAGTATTTGAGTTTGTCTTCCCTCTCAATAGTGGGAAAAAGGTCCTTTTGGACGGTAGGGGGTCCAATAGGGGGAGCCAGAAGTTCCTCTGCCGGTGTGACTATTCGGTGTCCCTCCCAGGCAAATAACTTTGCTGCGGGGCCATCTGCAAAAGTGACTAAAGGGGCTCCCTGCCCCCATTTCAAATGTTTGCCACGGTGTTTGGGGGGGTCATCGCCTATTTCCCTCATCCCCACCCACTCTCCAGCTGCCCTGCTCCCTTTTGTCCCGGGGTAGAAAAACCCCATATTTCACCAGACAATGTTGTCCAAGTCCCCTCCTCCCCCCCCATTTCAGTCCCAAGGGATATGGGGCCCACGAGATGTAGGCCACGTCTCCATTTCCCCTGCCCAGAAGATTTTCGCATCTTTTCCAGGTTTTAAAGCAGGGAATGACGTTATTCATCCCGTAGTCCTGGGGATGCCCAAATAACGTCGCCTCTCGAATGGCCTCAACAAACAGCGGGTGTGCATGGTCCCATGGGACATCAAAGTTACCAGGGGAGTACTTTGTCTCCCTGGATCATCAAAAATGAAAGGCCCTTTCTCTGTTCAAAGTCGGTTTTCCAAAATGTGCAGGCGGGAAATTCCGGGGGTGGAAACATGCTTATCAGGTGTGTTGGGGGAGGCCGTTTGCCGCTGAACTCGAGGAGGGTGTTCCTGGTTTGTAAAATGGATAAAGTGCATGCAGTTTCCTGGCCCTTTTCAGAACGTTTGAAGATCGGTGGAAGGGTTTAGGAACCTTTTTAAAACCAGATTTAACCGTGCGCTGCAGGGCGCATGGCCATCCCCACTCGGTCGCGCGGGGGCACCATTTCCCCTTTTTCCGTCCCTGTTCCGATTTGCATTTTGGGCGGAGAAAGCCCCCACATCGATTCTTGCTGCAGTTCCTCCCTGTGTGATTCGTTGGAGGAAACCAGGTGTAGAAAAGGTGACAGCTGTGCCCTACACATGTGGTATGATGGGAGTACTTGTGGAGCTGAGTGGTGGTGGTGTGGAGGGGAGGAGGGGAATTGGGCAGGTGCAGCAGTTTGAAACGTGGAGGGGAAAAGGGGTTTCCCGTCCAAGTTTTTTTTGTGGGTGGAGCAATTCACCCCGTGGGGCCCCTAAAGGACATGTACTGGCCCCGACCATAGTTACAGCTCAAGAGTCCGCGCTGGTGCACCTTGGAAAAACGATAAACTCAAGGACTGACCCACCTTCTGTTTTACATATTATGATGTGGTATGCCTTTTTTTAAAAGAAATAGGCTTGGAACTCTCCCTCTGGTCGGCACAAAAACCATTTGTTAACTAAAAAGGTGCGAGTCCACCCTTTGGAAAGGGAGGGACTGCAGTACCAAACTTGGAAGGAGCACGGTCAGCTGCTGACCTTTGGATGGGTGGACGCATTGTTGTCTCTTTGCAAACGCCCCGCTGACTGACTGCTGGCGCCATGAGTAGCGAGGAGAGGAGGATTGGACCGGGGGATGATGTAAAGAGAAACAGCCCCTTTGCAGAGGTGGTGGAGCCTTTATGGGTGCAATGGCATGGTGATGGGGTGCTGGCTGTTGTGGGTGGCAGGTGGACCACCAATTGGCACGTTTCTCCCCGGCCACCGGATGGTGATGCTGCATGTTTTGACGCAGGGCCGTGGGGCCCCAAAGTTAGCCCCCGGCCCGCTTCCCTTTTGCCCCAGTTTACTTAACCCAAAAATTTTTGGCTCCTCCCGGTCTTAGCAAAGAACTGCCCCAAAAGCCGGTAGGTTTTTTCCCCCAAAACTCCCACTGAGTGAATTGCCGCCGTGTCGCGAGCCCTGTGTCTACTTTCTTGGACCCGCGAAGCGGGTTTTTACCCCCCTGGCCTGGCTCCGACCTACACTGCTGTATCTGGGCTCACGGCCCCCCGGAACCATTTCTGGCTGCGCTGCTCCCGACGCGCTAGTGACGCCTCTTTCCTGACGATGATGAAAACCTTCCTACCGGCTCCCAAGTGCGGTCGGCTACATATATTATTTGTGTTCATGTATGCTGTTCCCCATACCGGTCTTTTTGGGTTTCCGAGGTGACCTTCACAAAATGACCCCCATGCCCCTCTCCACATTATACTTTGCCCCCCACTGCAAGAAGCAGGCGATATTGGGCCCTTTCTTCGCTGTCAAGTAGTGCTGATGCCCCTCAAATTGTTCATCCCGTATTGTGGCGTGAGCCCCAAAAAACCATAGTGATTTGGGAGGGAACCGGATGGGACAGAGGCAGATGAGGAAGGTGAGGGGCCCCTGACCCGCTCCCGGGCCATGCCAACTAATGGTTGTGTCTGGGTTCCCCCCAAATTTGGTTTGGGGTTTAGATGTATTGGGGGAAGAGGATGACCCAGGGCAACCAATCAAGAACCCCTTTGGGGTTTCTGAACAACACACGGGCCCCAAGATGACATGGGGTTGTGGCCTCCCCAGTGCCCTGCTGGGCCCCTTGCTGTGCCACTGCCCTGCCCCTGCCACTCGAGGGCAGAGCCCGCACCTCTTTTTTTGACATATGTTTGTTTAAAAAGTAGACACTGTTTGATGATGATATTGTATATGATAAATTTACACCTTTTTTTGCTCCAAAGAACCCCGAACAGGGTTGGGGAACCCTTGGATTAATTTCGCCCCAAAAGGCCAGGAAAATTTATTGTATGTTTGTTTAAAAACACTGGTGTTTTACTAAATGTAAAAAGCACAACAGGCTTAAATTTAACCCTTTGGAAGAATTAGGTACAGGAAAAAAGTATATATTTTGGCGTTGAAAAAGGTTTATTTTTGCAGCAGAAGGGAAAACAAAGCTTAAATTTAACCCTCGTTAAATTGCGCAAAAGAATTAAACCGACAAATGTGCTTTGTGCTGTTACAATTGCGTTTTTCTACGCCAACAACAAAAAAATACAGTTGTAATTAACCCTTTTTTTGTGAATTAGGCTACAGGAAAAATGTATTTTTTTGGCTTGGAAAAAACGGTTTTTTTTGCACACACAGCAAAACAACCTTATTAACCCTGGATGTAAATTGGCAAAGATTGGCCGAAAAAATGTAGCTTTGTAGGTGTTAAATTTGGGGTTTTCTACGCCAACAACAAGGATACATTGTAATTAACTTTGCTTGTGCCTTTTGGTCAGGAAAAAATTTATTATTTTGGCATTAAAAAAAGACGGTTTATTTTTGTCAGAACCCGCAAAACAACGCTTAATTTAACCCCTTGGGTGTAAATTTCGCCAAGAAAGAGCCCCACAAAATTTTTGCTTTTGAGGTGTTACAAATTTCGTGTTTTCTGCCACCAACAAGAGATACATTTTAAAACCCTTTCTTGTAAAATTTGGCTACAGGAAAAATTTATATATTTTGGGCGTTTAAAAAGCGGGTTTTTTGGGGTCAGACACCCGCAAAACAACGCTTAATTAACCCTGGATGTAAATTTCGCAATAGAATTGAGCAGCCAAAATGAAATGGTATTTGTTTGTACAAACGCTGTTTTTTAAAAGAATAGAACAGGAAAATGGTTGGGTCCATTTGAATATTGAAATTTTTATGAGTGCAGTGGTGCCCCTGGATTTTGTCCAATACCCCAAAAAATTAGAATAGAACATTAAGGAAAAAGTCTTGAGACAAGTGAGAACCCAGAGAAATCGCTACATAAAAATCAAATTTTCAGTAAGAGCTTCAGCCCCGGGCAAAACACCCTTCCTGTGGAAAGTGAGAGGGGTGTGAGTCCCGGGTCGCGCCCCGGGCTTTTTTAGTGCGGTGACTCACGAATCCCGGGTCTTGGGTTGGCTTCACCTTGCAAATGTTGCAGGCTATGCCCCTTTTTCCCCCTAGAGTGCTTTGCCCCATGTGCCCATGTGTCGCAGCCTTTTTTTCAATCAAAAGAACTTTGTTACCCGAAGTACCCCCAAATTCGATTCGTTCGAACCCAAGTTTTTCCCGAAATTTAAACGAATTCACTTCGAAATCGATTCGCCCATCTTAGTTATCAACTTTAAAAAAAAGCAAATTGATATAAAACTATAAATAAAACTTCCCTAAATAAATTCTGTAAACAAATGTCAGTTACCAAAAAATATACTAAATGACAGTCACTGTACAAAATAGCATAGTGCCACTTTGTGATCTGTGGGTCAAACAGGTTTAGGGGTCATGCTCTGGTACAGGTCAGGCATAGTCAATGTCCAGTTCAACTAAAATGGTGGTTGAAAGACTCCTTTTTCCGGCACTTTTTAATCTGGGGTCATGCAGGTTTGGGGCTCATGCTGTGGCCCAGGACAGGTATAGTCTATGTCCAGTGAAAAAATAATGGAGGTAGAAAGACTCCTTTTTCTGGCACTTTTTAAATGTAGGAGTCATGTAGGTTTGGGCTCATGCTGTGGCCCAGGACAGGTATAGTCAATGTCCAGTTCAACTAAAATGGTGGTTGAAAGACTCCTATTTCCGGCACTTTTTAATCTGTGGGTCAGACAGGTTTAATGGTCATTCTGCGGTACAGGACAGATATAGTCAATGTCCAGTTCAACTAAAATGGTGGTTGAAAGACTCCTTTTTCCGGCACTTTTTAATCTGGGGTCATGCAGGTTTGGGGCTCATGCTGTGGCCCAGGACAGGGATAGTCTATGTCCAGTGAAACTAAAATGGTGGTTCAAAGACTCCTTTTTGCGGCACTTTTTAAATCTGGGGCTCATGCTGGTTTGGGGCTCATGCTGTGACCCAGGACAGGTATAGTCAATGTCCAGTTCAACTAAAATGGTGGTTGAAAGACTCCTTTTCCCAGCACTTTTTAATCTGTGGGTCAGACAGGTTTAATGGTCATACTGCGGTACAGGACAGATATAGTTAATGTCCAGTTCAACTAAAATGGTGGTTGAAAGACTCCTTTTTCCGGCACTTTTTAATTTGGGGGGTCAGACAGGTTTAATGGTCATACTCCGGTCCAGGACAGGTATAGTCAATGTCCAGTTCAACTAAAATGGTGGTTCAAAGACTCCTTTTCCCAGCACTTTTTAATCTGTGGGTCAGACAGGTTTAATGGTCATACTGTGGTACAGAACAGGTATAGTCAATGTCCAGTTCAACTAAAATGGTGGTTGAAAGACTCCTTTTCCCAGCACTTTTTAATCTGTGGGTCAGACAGGTTTAATGGTCATACGGCGGTACAGGACAGATATAGTTAATGTCCAGTTCAACTAAAATGGTGGTTGAAAGACTCCTTTTCCGGCACTTTTTAATCTGGGGTCATGCAGGTTTGGGGCTCATGCTGTGTTCCAGGACAGGGATATTCAATATCCAGTTCAAGTAAAATGATGGTTCAAATCATACTGCCGTCTGGCACTTTTTAATTTGTGGGTCATGCCGGTTTAAGGGTCATGCTGTGGTACAAGACAGGGATAGTGAATGGTCTGTGAGTTTTTTTCTGTGGCTTTTATAACCTACATGTGTTGCCTAAGATGTAGCACGTATCCATTTGACTGTTGTGGATGTTAATTCCAGCTTCTCCATCCCTGTTTAGGTGTTAAAAAGAAGGTGTTGTTCCTCTCCCATAGACTTTAATGGTCATCGGTAGTGTTGAGCGATTTTTATCGACAAATTTGAAATCGGCAAGGTTTTTATGGTGATCGAAATTTCCAGATCATGCGATAATTAAGGTTAAAATCTGTGCATCATCTATTAAGATCGCGCCTTTTTCGGCGCTTCCTGTAAATTTTGGCGGCCAGCAAATGAGATTACAGAATAGAGCAGGGTGAGATGTGTGTGCGACGTCATGACTGGGATGTGTATGGTTGCGATTGGCTGGAAAAATCACATGACCTCGTTTTACATAGAACAGCGTTTCCTGTTTCAGCATCAGTGTCTCTCAGCGTCTCATAGGGATAGGACCTGCGCTCTGCCTGTGGCCAAAAAGCTCAGCGAAATTAGTCTATTTCTGCACAGAGAAACCTCTACTATTAGCTGTGATCCTTCCAATTTAGTTAGATTAGAGATTTGAAGATTTTATGTAGTTAGCTAGAGAATTTTAAAGCAGCATCTACCGCTGTAAATTCACGGCGGTGGGAGCGGGGGGGGGGGGGCCGCGGGCGAACACATACAAGCACAATCTATAAAGAACACTGGATAAAGTTCACCAAGACTTAGTGTAGACATGGTAGTGGAATATCTTTATTATTAACAGTTTGCTATTGAAATATTTCCTGGATATTGGGCAGCCTGAACTTATATTGGATAAACATCATTTCTAGTAACTGCAGGTCTCTTTGTTAGCTGCAAAACTCCACTTTTATTATCAGTATACATTTCAGATAGGTGTTCAATTTTACCCACTTACACCTGTGATGTTGATATATCCACTTGCACTTAAATTACACTCCAGCAATCTTGTAGTCAGCACAGGTTGTTTGTTGCCAAAAATACCGTGTATCGTACGAAAACATCACAGTTACGTGTTTTTTGACTTTTGCGCACCCAGCACTGTTCATTGACGCAGCATCTACGTAAATCTTAAAACAGCAATTCTAAATTCACCACAGGTGAATTAAAAGGTGCATAAAGTACCGTTTATTATATCAAAACATAACAGTTACGTGTTTTTTGACTTTTGCACACCCAGCAAAAAAATGTGTTTTCTAGAATTAAAGTACTAAAAAACTTGCATGTACAAAATATCTGTTAAAAAAAATTCCTTGAATTGTACAAGGGAGGTACAGGAAAACTTGACCAGATGTAGGTTATTCAGAGGACATGGAGTATGGAGCACAGACAGAGAACAAAGTACAGAGACCATTTCCTCCAGCACGTTGAGTAAAATGAGAAAAAGAATGCCAAGATAAAGGGCACCTGGGTGTAACAGGAGCGTTAACCACCAGTATTTCCAAGTGAAGCTCAATTGGTCCACACTCATACGGAGGGGCAAGCGCTACCCAGGTATTGACTGTGTACAGAGGAAGGCTGGAGTTCTCACACTTCCGCTTCCGCACTCTGCTTCAGCACAACAGTTTTCGTTGCTGCGTCATCAGGGCATTTTAACCTGCGTGTTAATAGATGACGGACGCCAGCCTGGGCTTTCACCGCACCCACTGTAACTCCGGCCCTGGGTCATGCTGTGGCCCAGGACAGGTATAGTCAATGTCCAGTTCAACTAAAATGGTGGTTGAAAGACTCCTTTTTCCGGCACTTTTTAAATGTGGGGGTCCTGCAGGTTTGGGGCTCATGCTGTGGCCCAGGACAGGTATAGTCAATGTCCAGTGAAACTAAAATGGTGGTTGAAAGACTCCTTTTTCCGGCACTTTTTAAATGTGGGGGTCATGCAGGTTTGGGGCTCATGCTGTGGCCCAGGACAGGTATAGTCAATGTCCAGTGAAACTAAAATGGTGGTTGAAAGACTCCTTTTTCCGTCACTTTTTAAATGTGGGGGTCATGCAGGTTTGGGGCTCATGCTGTGGCCCAGGACAGGTATAGTCAATGTCCAGTTCAACTAAAATGGTGGTTGAAAGACTCCTTTTTCCGGCACTTTTTAAATGTGGGGGTCATGCAGGTTTGGGGCTCATGCTGTGGCCAGGACAGGTATAGTCAATGTCCAGTTCAACTAAAATGGTGGTTGAAAGACTCCTTTTTCCGGCACTTTTTAAATGTGGGGGTCATGCAGGTTTGGGGCTCATGCTGTGGCCCAGGACAGGTATAGTCAATGTCCAGTTCAACTAAATGGTGGTTGAAAGACTCCTTTTTCCGGCACTTTTTAAATGTGGGGGTCATGCAGGTTTGGGGCTCATGCTGTAGCCAGGACAGGTATAGTCAATGTCCAGTGAAACTAAAATGGTGGTTGAAAGACTCCTTTTTCGGCACTTTTTATTTGTGGGGGTCATGCAGGTTTGGGGCTCATGCTGTGGCCCAGGACAGGTATAGTCAATGTCCAGTGAAACTAAAATGGTGGTTGAAAGACTCCTTTTTCCGGCACTTTTTAAATGTGGGGGTCATGTTGTTTTGGGGCTCATGCTGTGGCCCAGGACAGGTATAGTCAATGTCCAGTGAAACTAAAATGGTGGTTGAAAGACTCCTTTTTCCGGCACTTTTTAAATGTGGGGGTCATGCAGGTTTGGGGCTCATGCTGTGGCCCAGGACAGGGATATTCAATGTCCAGTTCAAGTAACATGATGGTTCAAATCATACTGCCTTCTGGCACTTTTTAATTTGTGGGTGATGCAGGTTTAAGGGTCAGGCTGTGGTACAAGACAGGGATAGTAAATGGTCTGTGACTTTTTTTCTGTGACTTTTATAACCTAAGTGTGTTGCCTAAGATGTAGCACGTATCCATTTGACTGTTGTGATGTTAATTTCAGCTTCTCCAGCCTTGTTTGGGTGTAATAATGAAGGTGTTGTTGCTCTCCCATAGACTTTAATGGTCATCGCGCATAATCGATGCTCACTATCGAAAAACCTTATCGATAGCGGCCGACTATCGACTATCGATCGATCTCGATAGCCAACGCAATCGCTCAACACTAGTCATCGGCGATAATCTATTATCAACTAGCGGATATCTTATTGATAATTGCCGATATCGACTATCGACCCGATGACGATAGTCAACGTAATCGCTCATCACTAGTGGTCACTACTCGTCCCTGTAGAATTTACAACAAATACATCTTAGACTCCTCTCTCTTCCAGCAATTTCCTATCAATTCCCCAAACAGCTGTCACTGTTCATGCCGCGGTCCCTGCCTTGGACCGTCGGCCTGTCCGTGCCTGCCATGTCTCTGCTGGGGTCCCTGTGCAGGGGTCCGGCAGCCTGTGTTCTGCTATGTACTTGCCTGTCCTGTCCAGTCTTGTTGCTTCCTGGGTCCTGTCTGTGCACTGTGCCTCCTAAGGCGTGCGCGCGGCCGCTTCCTGCCTATTTATAGTTTCCTGTTCTGTGCACCTTCCTCTTCACCCCTGACCTCTGGCTATAAGAGGAAGTTCTTGTCTCTACTCTGGGTCAGTTCATTGCAGTCTGTTGCTGTGTCCAGCTGCTTCCCATCTTGAGCTCCTGCCAGCATCTCAGGTCTGCTGTTGGAGCCTTTAACCCTGAGATGTGGTCCAGTGTCTTGGTCATCTGAGCTCTGGCCGTCCGTCCGTTGTGTCTGTGTCTTCTGTATCTGCCGTGTTCCTGTCCTGTATTGCTCTCCTGTTTTCCCGCCGTGTTCCCCGGTCTGTACCTTATTTTTTGG
>JAODAL010051071.1:0-26943 GCA_025379985.1 Phyllomedusa bahiana | reverse complement strand
CCCTTTTCACGAATTTTTCAGCCAATTCCTGCATTTTTAAATCATATATATGAATATCTGAACAAATGCGGCGTGCCCTTATCATTTGGCTTTTTGGTATGCCATAAAATATTGAAGGAGTATGGAAACTTGATCTATGAAGAATGTTATTACGTTCTGTTGGTTTAGAATATAGCATCGTTTGGAATGTATTGCTACTTGAATCCCTTATGATTTTAACGTCCAAATATTCTATTTCAGTCTTCTGAATGTTTATACTAAATTTAATCCGTGGGTGACGAGAGTTGAGATACCCCACAAATTCATTTAGTTGTATCTCACTCCCCGTCCACATTAAGATGACGTTATCGACGTAACTTTGCCACAATTTTATATGAGTAGAGAACTCAGAAGAATATACATGATCAATTTCAAATCTGATCATGAAGAGATTGGCTGCACTAGGCGCGACAGGCGAGCCCATAGATAAGCCTTGGGTCTGTAAAAAATATTCATTTCCAAAACGAAAATAATTTTTTAGCAGCACCAAATCGAATAACGTCATCAAAAAGGTTATGTGTCTGTTGGTTAAAGTTACATCATGCATCAGAGCTTCTCTAACTGCCTGTGTGCCCAGATCGTAAGGTACGTTTGTATACAATGACTTAATGTCAAGTGTACACATGAATGTGACGTCACCACACTCCACAGTTACCTGGCTACCTACCTACGCGGGCCCACTATCTACAGGGGACCCTATAAAACGACCAGTGCACCAAAGGGGTAATTATTACAATTTGGGGCACTATGGATGGGGAGTTTGTACATGGTGGGGCACAGGTGGGATTATGATAAAGTGACGAGTGTCAGGTGTTTGTGTTGTAAATTCTGCAGGGACGAGTCATGACCGGGAAAAGTCCTCATGGTGGCCAGGACCGGATGGAGAAGTAATGGGAAAGAAAGAGACTAATCAGATCTCACCTGTCAGTCACTAAATGTAACTGCAATGTATTAACTTATATCTGCCACATGTATCAAAACTGTCTAGATGTAGTACTTTCTTTGTTGCCCACAGCAAGTAATCAGGGCTCATAACAACCAATCAGGGCTCAGAACAACCAATCAGAGCGCCCCTTTAGTTTCATATGATGCTCTGAAAAAATGAAAGGGGCGCTCTGATTGGTTGCTATGGGCAACAAAGTGAGATTTAGGCCTAGACAGGTTTCATACATGTCCCCCTATATTTTCACTGTATGGTGGTTATATTGGTGTTATTGTATTGGATTATATTCAGTAACAGTGTTGGGGCATTACTCTGCATCTTTATTGTGGAGATATGTGGTGAAGTTGCGGTATGACTTCATCTTTGTATATTGTTGTTATTGGTAATATTGGCCTTAGTATACTGGTTTAGTCAGTAACATTATAGTGGTATTAGTCACCATATGTAGTGATATTATGGCGGTATTATTTGGTCTTTTGTTTAGTTTTATTAGTCTTGGTATGCTGGTTTGGTCAGTAACATTATAGTGGTGACGTGGTGATCATGTAGTGGTATTTGCTGGCCCTTTTATATGTATTGATCCACAAAATATAAACTGAATGTTGTAAAATTCAACAAGAACTAAATCCAAAAACAATGGCGCAATTGCATTTTTTTTTCTGGGGTTGAGTAACAGGGGTTGCTAGGCGGGGTTGGCTGGGGGCGGGATTGATAGGGGCAGGGTTGACAGGGGGCCCAGCCGCTTTAGCTGTATGGGGCCCTGAAATTTCTGATGGCGGCCCTGGAAGGGTCACAATTTGGTACAAGCAGCATGACTCCATAGAACTTTTCTTTCAAATGTCAACAGTTCAGGCCAGTGGTATTGCTTGGCAGTTGCTAAAACATCTGGGGCCTGTAGGTAGTTTAGTCCCCCTTAGTAGAGAGGCAGGTATGGTATGTATCTCTTTTATTAAAATTTTAAAAGGATGATAAACAACTATTTACATAAAACCCAAATATTTACACTGTTGTATGCATAACTTTAACAAATCATATTCATTGTGAAATGCTGGACTGGTCCAGTCACATAATCACTAATACTTGTAACCATTCAAACTGCTCCCTTATTTTCCCTACTGGTATATAGTTCTCCTTAGTGGGTAGGTAGGTATGTATGAAGGTACCCTTGGTAGATAGCCCCCCTCAGTACATAGACAGGTATATATGGCCCCCTGTAGGTATTTTATATAGTCCCCCACAGTAGAGAGGGACATAGTATGTAAGTACATAAACAGCAGCCCATGTAGGTAGGTATACAGCCACTTTCAGTAGTTAGTAAGGTATATAGTGCCCTCCAGTAGGTGAGTAAATAGGTCAGGAGGTAGGTATATAGGTAGGTAGGTATACATACTACCCCAGTAGGTAGGTATATAGGTCCCCTAGAAGGTTAGTAGGTATACTTGTTTCCCAGTAAGTTGGTAGTTATATATAGTCCCCAGGGAAGTTGGTAGTTAAATAGTGCTCCTCAGTTCGTAGGTAGATATATATGTCCCTCAGTAGGTTATAGGGCTCCCCAGTATGTATGAAGTTCTAAATGTCCCCCGCGTAGGTTATAGCACCCCCTAGTCTATAGATAGGTATATATGTCTCCCCAGTTGGTAATAGGCCCCCATATTCTGTAGGTAGGTAAAGATGTCCCCCAGTAGGTTATAGGCCCCCCTTTATGAAGATAGGTCTATAGGACCAATTAAGAATAAAAAACTAATAGTACTCAACTCTCCCTGTTCCCCTGATGAAGCCTTCGCTGCTCTGTCTTCCCGCACAGGCAGCGTGACGTCATATGGCAGTGCAAGCGGCATGATGACATTCTCAACCTGCCTGTGCGGTATACTCTGGAGGGCTGCAAGCCTGCCTGGGACCTACCAGAGGACACCGTGGGACAGGGAGCTCTTGATCTTTGGCTCCACAGTAGCTTTCAAGTGTGTCCAGAGGATGTGTATACAGTTGTAGAGACCGCCGGCGCTCTGAGCCCACGGCAGGGTTCTGGAAGCCAGTGACTCACTAGCAATCTGGCAGATTGGTGATTTGGGGCAGCAGCAGTTTAATCCTGAGCACAAGCCTTCAGGCTGATGGAGGATGCATAATAGTGTAGGAAATGTTTTCTTGGCACACTCTGGCTCCTCTGAAACCTGTGGTTGCACCACTGGACAGTAGGACTTGTCTAAGTACTGTGGTAGACTATTTTCAGCCCAAGGACATGATAGTAATTTTTCCTTGCTTCCCTGGCACATGTCCCAGATCTTAATCCTAAAAAGCACTTCTGAGACAAGGTGCAATTGGTTTTTCACTGCATGTCAATACCTCCATTTAATTTGCAGCAACTATGAGAAATGATTCTGTCCACATGGTCCAATAATCATGCAGGATGATTTTATCACCTAATAGAATCTGTCCTAACAAATTACTGTTGTTCTGAAGGCCAAAGGAGATTCAATGTGCTAATATGGTCTCTCCAATAAAGTGACTATTGAGTGTAAATCTCAATACTTCACAGATTGTCTACAGAATAACATCATGCATACAACTGGACAAATAAATCCACCAATGATCAGATAAAGGGCGAAGAAACAACAACTAAATTCAATTATTCAAACTTTATGTCCTCTGTGATTGTGATTATATGCCTTTCGGCTTCTTCTCTATCCCCCAGTCAGGACAATTTCTTCCAGTTCCAATTTGCCTCACAGACATCTTTAGTGCCTTATTTTCCATCATATAATAAACCACTATAAGGACATTAATTCTGTATCCTGCATCCATTTTTAATGGCCAAATAACAGTGTTTATTGTTTTCTGAATGAGGATGGAAACGCTCCTTGGTAAATTAGTAAGCAAAGAGTGGTAATTCCATCCAACTCGTGGTTTCCTAAAGGATAATACTTTAGAACCAGTCAGAGGATGCTAGCAGAGACCAAAGTTCATTTTATTTGGTCATTTAAGCCTCTGATGTTCCAAGTCATGCATCTCAAGCTGAGTCCCACTATATCAACAATAGTATTAATAGTACTGTACAAAATGGCATAATTAGGGCATGTCCCCACTGCACGGGTTTTCGGATGGGTTTTTAGACGGGGTGCGGGTCTGAAGACCGCCTGACAATCCGGCCGAAAATGAGCAGCACGGGACTCTATGGAAAACCCGTGCAGCAGTCCCCACTGCACGGGTTTTCCGCCCGGCGGTTTTTCCACCCACTTGCCACCCGCAAAACATTTTGCAAGCACATTCTTCCGTCCGGTTTTCGGACGGAACATGTGCAAGTGAATGTGAAGGGGGAGGGCTTTTCTCCGCTCATCGCTGAGAAAAGCCATCCCACCGCAGCCGTGGGGATGGCCGCAAAACAGGACAAATACCGGTCGGGTAAAACGACCGGCATTTATCCCTTGCCGTGTGAACGCACCCTTAGGGGTCCCATACAAGTCATGAGTTAAAAATAAACAAATAATGGAAAAAAAAATTCCCAAACCCTCCACCCTGCTGCCTGTATGAATTATGGGAGCTTTATAAAACATACTCAACAAAGGGTAAGATAAAAGTGAAAACCTCTACACAACTGGCCTATGTGGTTAAGTAACAATCTTATAAAAAATGCACATACAACAGTACAGAATAATGAAAAGGTCACACCAATAAACAGATTCAAAAAATCGAATGCATGATTTCTAAAAGAAAAAGCAGAAAATAACTTTTTGCTATGACAGCCAAGACATTTGCTTTGTCTGGAAGCATTACAGGTTCAGTTTCATCATCCGGGGATGGTTTTAGTTGAGAGTCTGTTCTTGGGGGAGACTGTAGCTTGTCCTGGTTAGTTGAGCTACAAAATGTATCAAGTTTGTCTCTTACTTCCTGGACTTTTTTTCTTTAGAAGATGCCATACTTTTTTTTGCTGAAATGTGTTTGATAAAGGTATGTATTGGAAATATGGAGAGGAACTTGAAGGTGTACCAGAAGAATCAAGATATTTGCACTGTGGATAGATAATACCTGTAATGCACATAGGGGATCTGCTGGGTTGGCAAATACCACGCCATAGAGCGGAGTCTAAGGAGTCCCACCCAATTTTCACCAGAGCCCACTGCAAGGCAGAATGTACTTGGCTGTAGGGAACTCCCAGGTTGCTACGCCTGACATGGTCGATCATGGTGCCAATGAGGCACCGAGGGACAGGTGGAGGCATAGCCATGGACAGATGGTTGGTTTGGACTGGCAGCATTCTTGCATGGTCAGAGGACAGATGTAAGGTCAGGACAGGTGGCAAACATAACAAAGGTCAGAACCAGGAATCACACAAAGATTAGCACAAACACAGAAACCACTAGCACGAGACATCAATAACTGGCAGAGACTAGAGAGAGAGGTATTCTAATAAAGCCCAGATGAACCATGATAGGTTTCAAGGAAAGCTCGGTGGTGCATGCCGGACCTTTAAATCTGAGAGGACCAGCGCCCATGTGCTCTAGGCGGCAGAAGAAAGCAGGAACCAGCAGCAGAAGACAGAACCCAGTGTCAACAGGAAGAACAGCACGGTACCTGGCATGGGAAGGTGAAAGGGTAAGGCTGGCACTGTGTCATGGGAGGAGCAGGGATACGTCCCTGGCCCAACACACGGACTGCCACACCATCCGTGACAATGCCTATGGAAACATTGGATAAAGCTCCATATAATAGCACACTAACTAGCAATTCATAAAACTTCTCTTTCCATGGGTTCTGAATAGGCATGCTGTGTACTATAGAAGAGTGCTCATGGAACATATAGACAGCAAGAAGCACATTAAAAATGTTCTCTCTTAACAGTGCAAAGTCCAAGGCTGAATTAAATGCCCATTGGTGTATGATTCGCTGCAGGTTTAGTTATCAAAAGATAAGCAGATGGTATTTCACAGATGAAAGAGAAAAAGCAAATCTTTCCTGCAGGAAATCCTAGATAAAATGTAATGTTATGCTCTTATTCATTGTGATCCAGGAGGGTTTTAGGAAAGAGAAGGTGATCAGGCTGCTGTGCAGAAATAAAACAAGCACCACAGTGCCCAGTTCTTTTCAGCATACAACCAGGCACCTGAGGAATGTCCAGTCCCAGTGCTAATCATTAGCTGTAGCCCCATGCAAAGCCTATGAGACTGGGGAGTGTTTAATTTAAGGCCTATATCAGGCCACAAACGGTTAAACTGAGGTTGCAATTTCTGTCAATACACCAAAGGATGTCCTAGCAGGCACACAGTGGCGTAGCTACAGGGGTCGCAGTGGTTGCAGGCCCCCCTAGCCACACATTGTATCATGGGTGGTTCTATAGCAGTGATTAGCACATCAGCTCCATATTCCCAACTCTACTAATTGCACTGATATGACTGCTGGAGATGTAATCTATAGTGCAAAAGACTGCAGAGCTCAAAATAAGCAATCAAAAGTAATTCATCTCCTTTATTGTTAGAGTTAAACTACTCTCAAGCATCCTGTGGTGACGTCTCTCCCTGCTCTCTGTCTAACCAGGAAGAAGAGCAGGACGGTAACCATAGAAAAATGTGTGCATTCAGCGCAGATAAAATCTTCTCTCCTGACCAAGGTAATATCAAAAGAGGAAAGTATTTGGAGAAAGTCGTGATTTAACGTTCCGTACATGTTGAAAGCTAAGTTTTGTAGTGAGATCACCCCTTAAACTGTGTAAATGTATGTAACAATTTTTTTTTCCATTTGTTAATTTAGGGCAGTGATCCCCAACATGTGACTCTACAGCTGTTGCCAAATTACAACTCCAACCCTTCCCTGACAATTACATATAATGAGTTTTTTTTTTCTTAAAATGGAAAGACACAGTATAGTATGCCAGTGCTGCACTATTGGGAAGCAATGTGACGTGGCATATGATTTGACACAACACTGCTTTTTGGTTCTTCAGTTTTGCAATTTACCATGGTCTACTTTCATTTGAGCTTGACTTTGCTGATGAATCCTGTGTTAATCTTTAAAACAAAGATGAATCTTTAGATACCGAAATGTATAAAACAGTATAATAATTAAGGGAGAACATACAGGAGATGATCAACCTTCTGCTGGAACATGTCATAAAATGTCACAAATAGACCAGTTTGCCAAGACATTCTCCTCTAGCATGGAAAGTAAAGCATTGGTTATATTTAATCCTTTATTTTTAGAAGGTCTATATATACTCTCATATGAAATAACAAGCTACATGTTGTTATACCTTTTACACACATTTTAATCATGTTTGACCATTGGCCACAGAAGTACAATGTAGTGTAGCTGCTTATGTGTCTAGATAGAAATGTGAAAGTATGGCTTTAACATTGAGCTTGGTTTTATGTGAATTGTTATCTGAAGCCAGCTGCCTCCTTTCTCCCAGGGCTCAGTACTATTTGTGTGCTTCATGAACCTATAATTGGAAAGCAGTGTTAACAAGAAGTTATCTGGAGGACAGTTTGTGAGTGCTATGGCTCGGGAACACTGATAGCCAACAAGTAACAAGATGGGTTTACTTCACTGAGGGCTTACTCATGAAATGGAGTTTGAGAAGAAAAATAAGTCCCTACTAGACAAGACTTTCAGGGAGACTAGTATGGTAAGTTAACCACATATTGCTCTTGATACATGTTTATCTGTAACTAAGTCAGGCAGCTGTTGTGAGCCAGGGTTGTTATAGTCTAAGACTCCAGTTGTATATACCTGCTAGAAAACTGGGTCTAAAAAGCAAAAAATGAGATAAGGAAGTGTAATTTCACCTGTATTTGAGTTTTTTATATCAGTGCATATCTTTAGATTCACTTCATGCCCTAAGATGTAAAAGTCCTTTAATATGGAAATGTATCATGCTTAAAAAAGGTATGTAGGTCAATGCATGGCTGTTTATTTTTTATAGTAAATGTTTTGCATCTGTTTTTGATACTTTTCGAGCAGAGTTTCTGTCATCATTAGCCTTGTCTTTTCCAATGCATACCCCACATATCTCATGTTTCTCTTTCGGAACCTCTCTCAACATCAGATGACATATTTATAGCTTGTTGTGAAAGCTCTGCTCTGACAGGAACCACTCTACATGAAACACTGCGGCAGGTTGTTTTCATTACAGATTAGGAGACAAGTGACTAAGTGGCTTCTTTTATGTTTCAGAAGTTTGCAAATTTTATGAATTATCCATGAATTCTTTATGTCACATTCATTACATTACCATTGTTATTTGGTGTAAGTTCATCCCACCACAATTTAACCATGCTGGTTAGTTATGTCCTGTTGATTTTATTTTATAGAGCAATGTTCCCAAACCTCTGCCTCTACTTTTGTTGCAAAACAGTCTGGTGTGAAAAGTTCTTAGGCTATTGCAATGAATAGTTCCATGGTTTTGAGCTCTATCTGCGATGTTCAGGCTTTAAACAATGGCAATACTAAAGTATGTTCATGGATGTGCCCGCTATCCCATGATCTGATAACAATCCTAATATGATTTTTAATAGCAGTGATGCCGTTCAGTTGTCTCCACTTTTAGTAATTCATTGCTTCTACTTTACAGTTCTTCATCAGTAGTTTTGTTTTCATTCTACCTCTCCATTACATTAATAGTTGCTCAAAAATGCACTTTTAATCTACCTGTCCCTAATTTAGGGCCACATGTATGAAAACTGTCTAGGTATAAAATTCATTTTGTTGCCCATAGCAACTGATCACAGCGCCCCTTTCATTTCATATAGTGCTCTGGAAAAATGAAAGGGGCGCTTTGGTTGGTTGCTATGGGAAACAAAGTGAGTTTTAGACCTAGACAGTTTTCATACATGTGGCCCTTAGTCTTTAATATAGATTATTTTCCATTTTTCAGGTAATGTACTCATAACAATATTATAACCAAACTTTACCTGCATTTTCATTCAATGTTGAGAAGCATCTACAAATGTACAAACATCAATTCGACCAATGGCAGGGCCATATCTCCTTAAAGGCATAAGAGGCCTCTGCCTAAAGGTAGCATTGGGGCAAGAAAGTCAATTTAAGAGAACATTTTTAAGTGCATATGATGGTGTGTATTAAAGTATACAGTCTGTGTATTTGAATATTAGCCATTTGCTCATAGTGTTGTGGGATTAAAAGGAGGACACCCAGGAAACCACTGCAGAGGGAGCTAGATTTTGTGAGAAGCCAAACTCGAGTTAGGGGTGGACTACTTTGTAGGCAGAGTTTGAGGAGCCAAAAGATCGGTGTCCACAGGCTCTTGATATGTTAACGTGGTACCAGCCTATGTGTCATGGCGGCTGCGGGCGCCGCTGCCCCTGCGGCCGTTCCCCTGCCTGCTGAGGGCCCGGCGCGGGCATCGCGGTCACCCGCGACCGTCCCCGTCCCCACGCAACTCTCTTACCTGGCCGCGCTCCTGTGCACGCCGCACCGTCCCGGCCGTCGTGTGCATGCCCGCCCCCTAGCGCGCACGCGCGACGGCTGGTCTAGATTTAAAGGGCCAGTGTCCCGGTAATTGGCTTAGTGCTGGGCACTGGTCCTATATAAGGGTTACGCCCCCAGCACTCGGTACCAGATCATTGGTGTGCGTTAGTGAGCTTAGAGTGTCTCTAGTGTCCGTATTGATTACCAGTGTACCAGTCCGCCTGCTTACGTTTCCTGACCTTGCCTGTTTGCCGCCTGCCCTGACCGTCTGCCCGTCTCCAACCACTAACCTCTGCCGCCTGCCCCGACCTTCTGCCTGTCCCCGACTACGCCTTTGGATTACGATTTTGTACCACGCAGTACCCCGGCCGCCACCGCAGGCAAGTCACGTCAGGGAAACGACCTGGTAGCCTCACGCCGCAGCAAGTCCATCCTGCTTTGCGGCGGGCTCTGGTGAAAACCGGGGGCTACTTAGATTCCGTTCCCTGGCGTGGCTTAACTATCATCGCTTGCGGTGGTCCAGCGAATCCACCGAACCCTTACACTATGGTAATTTGAGTTTGCGAAAAACTCTTCCATTCAAAAATGACTAGGTGACATGCCTGACATATTCACTCCGCCATGTTACAAACTAAATATGTTAGAAACATACTTTTTTTGAATATGTTACTATAATTGCTACAATTATTGTTAGGCTATGTTCACACGGCTTAAAATGGGATGTGTTTCAGCACGTAATTTGCGCTGTACTGCGCTAAATACAGGGCGAGATACGTCCCAGTCGTTACGGTATTCCACAGTTCTCATAGAGAACTATTGATTAAGTCTCCTCTCCCCGATCGGACAATACGCCGAGTGGGGAGATAAGTGACATGTCAATTATTCACGGTGTATACGCTCTGTGAATAATGAATGTCTATGGGGCCGACGGGCTGCCGAGCACACAGCGTAATTGCGGGCGAAATACGTCCCGCAATTATTGCCGTGTGAACATAGCCTTAAATGTTTAAGGAATAAACTAATGCTACTTAAACTAACACTGTAGTCATTATGAGTATGAATGACACTTAATAGACCACTAAAACGTTTTGCAAGTTTGATTTTAGGGATGGTTTGCATAAGCCCCATTTTGGGTCCTAGTTTGTGGGAAACTCCCTCCATAAAATGTGAGGGTTGGTTAGTATCGGCAACACATGTTCTCTGCCATATCATGCAATGTCTATGGTCCTGCACTTAGCTATCTCTATAAGTCCAAAATACTTTCAATGGAGATGCAGCAAGCATACGTGACCACTGCTACAAATACTATATGTAGCATTATTTATGTTATATGACATGGCATTTCCCTACCCTATACCCCTGCAAGGGGGCTTGGACTCTGCTCCAGGGTACTCCCAGGTCAATACTACCAACACAGTTTCCAATAGCAATGACTGATGTTAGGTAACTGACACAGGAGAAGAATGCAGAAGCTATTATCGGTCAAGTGAAATGGCAGAACGGGAAATTCATACTTTAAAGGGCGGGCTCACAGGAAGAGTAGGAAGATGAAATGGGGGCCAAGCTGAACTTTTGCACCAAAGCCTAAAAGCCTTTAGCTACATCACTGCATAGAGGACAACTAGTGTTGAGCGATTTTTCAAAAATTTAAATGGGCAATTTTTTATGGTGACGAAATTTCCAGATCATGCATAATTAAGGTTAAAATCTGACATCACTATTAAATCGCTCCTTTTTGGGCGTTTTCCTGTTTTTTTTGGGGGCCCAGCAAATCAATTACAGAATAAGCAAGGGAGTTGGTGCGACGTCATGACTGGGATGTGAAATGGTTGCGTTTGGGGCTGGAAAAAAAAATACCTCGTTTTACTAAAACACGTTTCCGTTTCAGCCCCAGTGTCTCTCAGCGCTCATAGGGATAGGACCTGCCTCTGCCGTGGCCAAACAGCTCACGAAATTAGTCTTTTCTGCACAGAAAAACCTTACCATTAGCTTGATCCTTCCCAAATTAGTTAATTAGAATTTGAAAATTTTTTGTAGTTTCTAAGAATTTTAAAGCACATCTACCCTGTAAAAAATTTCCCGGGGGTGGGGGGGGGGACACAACAACTTATCTATAAAAAAACTGGATAAATTCACCCAAGACTTTGTGTAGAATTTATGGAATATCTTTTTTTATTAACAGTTCTATTGAAATATTTCCTGGGTATTGGGCACCCGAACTAATTGGGTCACATCATTTTTTATAATGCAGGCTCTTTTTTTGCTGCAAAAATCCACTTTTTTTACATATACATTTCAGATAGGGGGTTTTATTTTTATTTTACCCATTACCCTGTAACTGTTGATATATCCACCTTGCATTTAAATTACAATACAGCAATCTTGTGTCACACAGGTTGTTTTTTTGCCAAAAATAACCGGTTCCTACGAAAACATCAAAAGTTACGTGTTTTTTTTATTTTTTCGCACCCAGCATTTTCATTGACCAGCATCTACGTAAATCTTTAAAACAGCAATTCTATATTCACCACAGGGGAATTGAAAAGGTGCAAAAAAAACCGTTTATAATATTAAAACAAACAGTTAGTGTTTTTTTGACTTTTGCACACCCCGCATTTTTCATTGACGCAGCACTACGTAAACTTAAAACAGCAATTCTATATTCACCACAGGGGAATTGAAAGGGGAAAAAAATATCTTTATTATACCCAAAAAATAAATTTAGTGTTTTTTGACTTTTGGCCCCCACAAATTTTTCATTTACCAGCATCACCTAAATCTTAAAAAAGCATTTCTATATTCACCACAGGGGAATTGAAAGGGGCAAAAAATACCGTTTATTATACAAAACATAACAGTTACGTGTTTTTTGACTTTTTCACACCCGCTTGTTCATTTTACGCAGCATCTACTAAATCTTAAAACAGCAATTCATATCCCACAGGAATTGAAAAGTGCAAAAAAACCCTTTTTTTTATCAAAACATAAAGTTACGTTTTTTTGACTTTTCACACCCAGCATTTTTTCATTGCCAGCATCTACGAATCTTAAAAAACAAATTCTAATTCACCACAGTAATTTAAAGTCAAAAAATACCGTTATTATATCAAAACTAACATTAGTGTTTTTTGACTTTTGCACACCCAATTTTTCATTGACGCAGCATCTACGTAAATCTTAAAACAGCAATTCTTTTTCACCACAGGAATTGAAAGGTGCAAAAAATACCGTTTATTAAAACCAAAACATAACAGTTACTTTTTTTTTTTATTTTTTGCGCACCCAGCATTGTTCTTGACGCAGCTCACGAAATTTTAAAACGCAATTCATATTCACCACGGTAAATTTGAAAGGTGCAAAAAAAAACCTTTTTAAAAATACAAAACATAACAGATACTTTTTTTTTTGGACTTTTGCCCCATCCAATTTTTTTGATAGACCCCTTCATTAAATTTGAATCCAGAAATTTTTTTTTTTGATTAGAGGTTTTGAGAAAGCGTGATTTGCAGTTTTTTAAAAAGAGACTTCCAAAACAAATTTCCATACCTTTCCCCAAAATTTTTTTAAAAATATTTCTGAACAGGGACCCAAGCAGGTGGAAGCGAGAAAAAGGGGGGGTAGCACATGGGGGTAGAGGTACGGAGAAGGTGCCCCTTTCCAGGCGGGCGACAACATGCATGCCAGCGGATCGTTAGGTGCAGGACCGTCGGGCTTCATCGCTGGGGCAGGGCCCTGTGAATCTAAGTAACGAACACGCGCCAACGTCCTCAGTGGTTAATGCAACCTGCATCAGCATCTTACCTCTTCGTCCCTCGCATCACGGCCACAAAAAGTCGTCATCAGCATCCATCCAACTGAAGCAGCCCAAAGCAACTCGTGTACCCACCACTGTGGGAAATCCATTGTCTGAAACCCTTTGTGACAAAAAATGCGGTTGGGGTCAGAAGGCATGTTTAAAAGATCAAAAGGAGATTTAGTCTGCTCTGGGCCCCTTACGATGCCACAGAGGAGGGAAAGGGGAAACCGGGGGCAATCGGCAAAAAACCCGGGCGTCGGCAACGCCTTGAGGGCCCCCGCTTGTAGCCCCAGCTTCTGGATGCAGAAATCGGGACACCAAGTCACCGTGTTGATGAGATGATGATGACGACATTGCGGATCCACCCTGGCCCTTTTCCGCAAATTTGCTGCGAGCGCTTCTCAGTGGACAGGAGGAAGATATGGGGGTAGTGTCAATACGGGCCCGCCCAAAAGGGAAGGGCGGCGCAGAAGTCCGCTGATATGATTCCCCAGCCAGGGGTCAGCGCAAACCCCGCTCCTCGCTTATCGCCGTCAAAAAGGTCCAGGACCTCTCAAGCCTGGGCCTTCTTTGAGCAAGCCTCTGATTCACGAAATACTACAAATTCTATATGAACAGAAGATTGAGACAAAAATATCACTGCAAATAAAATCCCGTTAAAACAAAATTTTTACTAGACTTGCAAAATATTAATATCTTAAACCCCCCATAGTTACCACTACATACCTAGATGATACACATACTGTGACTGCCGTCAGTGAGTAATCGCCCGATAAAGAGCGGCCCCGCTTTAATACAGACAATGTCACTACATCGTGTATAAACACCTTTACATCCCGCTACCCGACCGTTTCCCCCGTACTGTATTAGGGTTTTCATCGGGGGTTTCTAAATTCGCTGTGGAAAAAGAATACGCATATACAATAAAATTTATACAAAAAACACATGTACTTCCCATTCAGGTTGGATAAGTAACGATACTTAGTTAAGTGCTGCCGGTATAAAGATGGATGAATCCCCACTCCTCTAGAAAGCTGGCCCCCAAAGATAAGAGGGATACAGAGAAGGATTGTCTCTTGCCCCTTTAATGTCCAAATGACCCCGCAAATGAAAAAAATACAGATCCCCGTGTTTACACATAGAGGAATGATTTATGCCCTTTTCCAGTTCCAATTAGTATGTATGCAGATTCACTGCTCATGGTTTCGGCTTTTCCGGGAATTCAGCTACGCATGTCCGGAATAAAAATGCCATGTCACTTCCTTTTAAGCACGCCCGGAATCGACACTGCGCATATGCGAAAGCCGGCACAAGCCACGCGCGCCCGGCGTTTCAGAAAATGCCTGCGCATGTCAGGAAGAAACAAATGCCTTTCTTAACCAACTTCCGGAAATCACCCCATATTTGTAGTCACAGTAACCAAGTTCAGATGCACCCCCAACTGCGCCACTGACTACACCAACATTAAAAAATTTGGGAAAATGTACCCATTAATGACCCACATTCTCTGCCATATTATTGAAAAAAGACTAAATGTGGCGGTAAAATCTGTGAATGATTTCACCAAAGCAAAATACATCAACATGGTTTGACAGGGGCTTAAAAGGGGGACCCAAAAAAAACGACATACGGGGTACAAAAATTCATTGCCCTCAGCTGAAAAGGGATTATAAATCTGTAGGCAATCAATAATATAAAAAAAAATTTAAAAAGATATATACTGAACATTTTCATTTGGTCAGGCTTGAAAAGCAATAGTGGTCCCTGTGAAAGTTCAACAAAACAAAGCAAGTGAACAATACAAAGCAAGTCTTTTCAATAAAGCAACCAAATTGCAAAGTCTTTTTTGGGCCCCTTTTGGTTAACAAATCCATACGATAAACCCCAGGGGCCCCCTTTACACAGAATTCGTCATCCCATTCCCTCCTCTAGGGGATGGTCTTACAACTTCAAAAAACCAAAAAGCGCAGAGTTTCCCCATTCACCATTGTGAGTTCCCACACATTTCGAGCACTGTGTGTCTCTTCTATTGCGTATGTCCCCCAGATGTTCGCCCACCCTTCTTTTAAATGTTTTCTCCTTGTTTATCCAATAAAATTGAGTGGGCAGGGGCATGTACACAATAAACTACTCCTTCGTCCTACAATGGGCAAAATCAGGGATAAAAAATTGCTTTTCATTTGAGGCACTTGTAAAGATTTGGTTGTTGTACTTTGGGGCGGGCTACCATCTCTGCCCAATTTAAAACTACCCACGGTTTTTTCCTTTCTAACCAGGGTGCCTTTTGGGGAGGGTTTTTGGGGTATAGTGGCTAGGGGACCAATCTATTTTTTGGGTTTACTCCCCTTTCCGATAATTTATCGAGGGGGTTGAAGGAAATATCCTTCAGATCCGGGTCAACACAAAATGCCCCAATATTTTTTTGAGGTATTGATTACTTCTAGATTTCTTCAAAAAGGTTGCAACAAAAACGTGCTCCATTGGTCTCTTTATCTACCTGGGATTTTCCCTGTAAAGATTTTGGGTCCTATTTTGTTTTTTTGGCATGCCAAAAGGGGCTGATTCCAGGACTTTTGTGGGGGATATCCTCGATTAAGAAATCTCTCTCTCAAAATACCGCTGTCCCTAAAATCCCATCTCTGGGGGCAATTTTTTTTTTGATTCTCAAAAATTGACCTTTCGGTTTTTTTCCCTCTTGCAGGGAATGGATGGTAACTTTTCCATTTAACAAGTTTTTATTTGCTGTAGGTTTCCTAATATTCTGTAGAATTTTACCCACAATCTTTGATAATAAGGACATCCAAAAAGGTAAACATCTCTCCGCATTTAAAAAGTGAAGTGCATACCGATATTTTTTTTTTGAGTTGTGCAACAAACTCCTCAAAATGACATTTTGTCCCTTCCCAAGAATGATGATGTCATAAAAGTACCTCCCCCAAAATAAATGGGGGGGGCCTTGGTATCTCCCGTTGAGATCCCAAGGTACCTCCCACCACCCAGGAACAGATTTGGCATATGCGGGAGCGCGGGAGCAAACCCATTCATCCCCCTGCTGGGGGAAAGGGTCTTGTTGCAAAAGAAAAAGTAATTAGCCGTATACAAAATCAAGAAATCTAATGACAAAAGCTTAGGGGCCTAAAATTTCTATACTTCTTTGGGACGAAAAAATTCAACTGCCTGGATACCTTTTTCATGGGAATATTACTAATAGGCTTCAACATCTATGGAGCCCAATATACTTCTTTATTAAAACACTGACCCCTTTCTATCAAAGCAAAAGATCAAAGTATCTCTTATGTAAAAGGAAAAAAGTAATTACAAATCCGTAAGATTTTTTTATCTAGAGATCCCTACATTTTGCGTAAATTGATCCCACACCTAACTATGGGTCTGCCTTTAAGTGGGGTACAGCCCTTATGGATCTAGGGGTCGAATAGAAAGTCGGTATTTGGGGGGTTTGAACATCATAAATTTTTAATTCTGTTTTTTTGATAAAGACCCCCCTCTAAACCCTCCACGAGTATCCTCTCTGTTCTATAGTAAAAAAGGGTGTTGTTGGATCCCTAGGTAAGATATCATAAACCTTTTTCCTTAACAATCGTTACACATCTGTTTGTACAGTCATGAATTCAAATATGACTATATTTCCCCCCTTATCGAGGGTTTTATAATTAAGACTTATCTCGTTCCAGGCTGACAACCTTTTAATTCCCCCTACTGAGATTTTTGGGAATGTAAAACTCTGTTTCGCCCAGATCACGAAGTTTTTTTGAGACTATTTGTAAAAATAAATCAATTTCATGTGTAACCAGCTGACTCGGGGGCATTCTCCACTTTTTAGCTTCAAAATTTTGTTGTCCCCTCAATTTTCCCCCTCCTCCAAAGGGACACTGAGTGCGTAGCCTTCCCCACCGTTGGGAACCCCAACTGTTGGATTTGATCTTATCTTTTTTTTTTAAAAAAATTTATCCATTTGACTTACGCACAAATAGATGTACATCTTTTATCCCCTGAAAAAAACTTAAATTGGTGGTGGGTACAAAGGTCAACCCCCTGTAGAATCTTTAAATTTTCTAACTAGTTGTCTATCTGTAAAATTGATATCTGATGCTGATCAAATGTTGTTACTTCTACATGTCTCAGGCCAATGCGGGGCCTCTCCATCCTCTAAAAAAAAAAGGGGGGGGTGTATTGGAGTTGCCAGTGGATGTGGAGGCATAATTATCCATATGTTCTCCCCTTCCTCCTGAATTCGGGCGTGGACCACATTTTCTTGCTAGTCCCCCTTATCTTCCCCCAGATCTTGTAGTAGTTTTGAATTGGGAAACTGAAGATTTTGCGTCGATGACAATACTTCTCTAAGGGAGTGGGCTTCAATTTTAAAAAAATTTAAAGGGCCCCCCTTCTTTAAATTCTTGAGGTCCCTTAGATATTGTTTCTTTCCGTGCCTTTAGTCCTGTCTGATATTTCTATAAGTTTTTTAGGGTTTTTTCTCTCCTGATGAAATCAGGGGCCCCTCTAAGTTTTTATGCTTGTTCTTCAAGTTATTTAGCGTTGTGGGGGTCTTTTTAATGTTTTTTTTTTCCTCTTTCAATAGGGTTTTCATAAGTCGTACTGAACTATCTAGAGTTCTGTTTCCCCTCTACCCAACAAAGAATCAACTGTGACCTAATGGGAGGTTTTTATATAGATCTAATCCACTAGGGATAAAAATGTTTTGATTAAGCCTAATGTTTTGCCTCCCACCAAGATTTGATATGGGTCGGTAAGCCGTATAAGTTTTTTAAAACCACTCTCAAGTCGAAGAAACACTTTGGTCCTACTCTACCTCAACCTGAAAAAACCTGCTTTTTCCTCAGTTCGCCATTTCCTTTATCCACAGGGCCACTTA
This sequence comes from Phyllomedusa bahiana, assembly GCA_025379985.1. NCBI lineage: Eukaryota > Metazoa > Chordata > Amphibia > Anura > Hylidae > Phyllomedusa > Phyllomedusa bahiana. The sequence goes on along the minus strand of JAODAL010051071.1, from coordinate 8,859 downwards.
GAAAGGGGCCTTTTTATAAGAAATCTACAAATTCTATATGAACAGAGGATGAGACAAAAAAACACCCCCAAAAAAAATCCCTGTTAAAACATAACTTTTTACTAGACTTTCTAAAATATTAAAATCTTAACCCCTATATTTACCACTACTACCTAGATATACAGCATACTGTGCACTGTCCGTAGTGGATAAACGCCCCATAAAGAGCGGCTCCGCTTTTAAAGACAGACAATGTCACACATGCTTAAAAAACACCTTACATCCAGCTATCCCCACGCTTTCCCCCACGTATTAGGGTTCATCAGGGGATCTAAATTCCGTGGAAAAAGAATACGCTATATACAATACAACACAAACAAATGTACTTTCCCTTCAGGTTGGGTAAAATGAACTGATACTTAGCTTAATCTGCCGGGTATAAAGATGATGAATTCCCGCAGCCCCTAGTATGCTGGGACCAAGATAAAGGGATACAGAGAAGGATTTTCTCTGTGTCCCTTATTTTTTCTCAAATGACCCCCAAATGTATAAAATACAGATCCCCATGGGTTTTCACATAGAGGTAATATTTATGCACGTTCCAGGTTCCATTTGTATGTAGCAGATTTCACTGCTCAGGTTACCGGCTTCCGGATATTCAGCTGCCCTGTCCGGGAAATGAAAGCCATTCCTTCCGGGTTTGCACAGCCCCAATCGACAGCGCATATGCTGAAGCCCACAAAACCCCGCGGCGCCCGGCGTTTAGAAATCACTGCGCATGTCAGGAAAAACACAAATGCCCTTTCTTAACCCAAACTTCCGAATCACGCCATATTGTAGTCCCAGTAACCTAGAGTTTTTTATCACTCCCAACTCGCTCACTACAGCAGCCCAACATTCAAAAAATTTTGGGAAAAGTACCCATTAATGAACGCCACATCATCTGCCATGAGTTGGGATAAAAGACTAATGTGGCGGGACCCTGGGAAAGATTTCACCGAGCAAAATACTTTGCATACATGTTTTACACGGGGTTAAACGGGGCCAAAAAAAGACATACGGGGGACAAAATCATTGTCCTCAGTGACAAGGGTTATCAATCTGAGGGAATCAAAAAATATAATAAAAAATTAAAGAATGATACTGATAAATATTATTTGGGCAGGCTTGAAAAGTCAAAGTGTCCCTGTGAAGAGTTTTGAACAAACAAAAACAATGGAACAGAACAAACAGAGTCTATTCAATAAAGCAACCCCAAAAAGCAAAGTCTCATTTTGGCCCTTTGGTTTAAAAGAATCCATACGATAAATCCATTGGCCCCTTACACAGAATTCGTCATCCCATTCTCCTCCCAAGGGGATGGTCTTAAACTTCTAAAAACCCAAAAAACGCAGAGATTCCCATTCACCATTTTGAGTTCCCCCACATGTCGAGCTACGGGTGTCTCTTTATTGCTATGTCCCCCCCGATGTTCGCCCACCCTTCTTTTAAAAGTTTTTCCTTGTTTTTTTAATATAATTGAGTGGGCGGGCATGTACACATATAAACACTCCGTTTCACCCACGATGCATATGCCGCCTTTTGCTGTAAACGCAAAGTAGAACAAGAACCTTAAGTGGGTTAAACCCCCCCACCAACCTAGTCACATGCACGAAAGATAGTTAAATGGGGGGAACACTTGGCCAAAAAAGGGCCCGCCCACGCCGGCCCCCCAACCACTATCACACCCCGTCCCGCCTCCTCCTCCTCCGCCACCACCACGTTCCCCCAGCTGCCCATGCTCCAATCATGACAGGTCACCCCGCTTCAGCCTCCACCGTCGCCCAGTACCCCACACCACCAGAGACCCCTCCTACCCCTTCTCCTTTTTCCCCGTTTTTACGACCTGCCGCCGTACAGGGGGGGGCCAGTCTAGGGCCCCTTCTGTCTTCCCGGGTTTGGGACAAAGAAACACTTTAAACCCAAACCATCCCCAAAACCAAAAGCCTGAAAGTGGCATTGCCAGGGTTTTTTGGGCCTTGGGAAAATTTTCCTTTCCGTCGGTGGACACAGATGGGTTCCGCCACGCATGGCCCTCGCCTGCCCCCCAAAACCGATCCGAGCAGGGCCATTTCTTTGCCAGAAAAGCCGTCCCTGCCCTGGCCAGCCACGTGTCATCTAAAATTTAAACGCGTTGTCTGCATCTGTGTCCGGAAAGTCCATCTCACCCCCGACACATGGGCTATAAGCACGGCCAAGGGTGCTAAACCTGTGACACTCACTGGACTGCCTGCTGAAGAACTCAGGTCTGATTCGCACTTCCGCCCCCGGGGAACCCTCTTCGTCCCCCTGGGTTTTTGCAGCGCAGCTCGCCTCCCCTCAACGGGCCATTTTTTGACGTGGCAAAACGCTGGAATTCCCCCCCCCACAGCTCCACGATTGTGGCGCGCGCAATGCCATTACGCAGTACAAAGTGACACATGGCCTGACAAGCAGCGGAGGGGACCCTCGGGGTGTTGAACCACCGAGAGTGGAGGCAGGTGAAAGAGCTCTGCACCATCCTTGCCAGTTTTGAAGAAGCCCCCAAAATGGTCAGTGCGGACAATGCCCTTGTCACCCATGAGCATTGTGGGTGATCTTAGTTCTGGAACGATCGTTGGACACTATAAAACAACAGTCCCGCCAGCGACGGAGGAGGAGACGGACACAGATTGGACACGAGCCCTTTCTCTCCGTCAAATCCACAAGGCCCGACAGTTTTCACAATTTCATCGGTCTTCATTAGGCAGTGGGTTCGGGGCCCAAAGAGCTAGTGAAAGGGTGGCGCATCGCTCTCAGGGTGCATCATCCCCAGGCAAGTCAGGGCTGTGTTGAAGCTGTGCCGGAGGCAGCGGAGGAGGAGGAGGTATTCCTAGACACCGATGTTACCGACGTCCCTTGCCTTGGAAAGAGGTTGGCCGCGAATTTGAGGCGGAGGGGGAAAAGATGAGGAAGATCAGTTTGCTAGTGCCCCTCGGACCCAGAGGCTTTGGGAAATCAAGGCTCCCATCTCTCACATGAGTGCTTGGATGCTCCATTCCTCCAACAAAGATCCTCGCATTAAGGCCATCAAAATGAACAACAGTTTTGGGTGGCCACCCTCCTGGATCCCCGGTAACAAAACAAAAATCAGCACTTTCCTTCCACCCACCCAAATAGGAGTAAAATGCAGGAAATGGAGACCTTGCTGATTGATCAACTGGAGACATCTGTTGCGTCTGCTTCACGTTCCCCAAATGTCACGGTGGAACAACATCAGCGACGTGACATGCAGTAGAAGTGCCAAGTAGGCGTAGCGGCAGCAGCAGCAAGGTGGCGGAAGCCTAATGGGTGACCTCTGCAATTTTTTTTTTTCCACCTCACCAACGCATGAAATTTGCGGGGGAAACACACCCCAACACACAGAGACCCACTTAAAAATCTTGGTGCACGACTATTGCGTTCAACCCAATTTTTTTGAAATGTTTTCCCGGGGCCCCCAATAGACTTTTTGGGTACCAAAAGGGACGGGGCCCGGGGCTGGCTCGTCAGGGCCCATAGTTGGTTTTTCCTGCCTGGGGGCGCCGTTCATTTGATTGGCGGCCTCACCAACAGCTGGAGGGTTTTTTTTAACAAACGAAATTGGTTTCCCCCAAAGATAATGTGGATCGTTTGACTTTAAAATAAAGTTTAATCAGGCTTTGGATCTCTGATGATTTGTGGCCCCAATTGCCGGGGTCCCGATTAGTTCCCGGGGGTCTACTTCACTTTCCCCTTTTCCCAAACAGAAAGGGCCCTTTAAAAATTTTTTTTTTAAAATTTCATTTTTTTCTGCAATTTTTTTATTCTTTTTTTCCCTTTTATTCTCTTTTGCTGTGGGGGAACTGTAAAAGACGGGCAAGGTTTAATGACACCCCGAAATTCCTTTTACTGCCTTTACCCAAAAAAAGGGTTTTCGAAATTGTCAATGGTTTTGAGGTCTTTTTGCGGGTAAATACAGCTAAAAAATTAAAAAAGGTTTCCTTTGGAACAGAAATTGGCATCTAAAGGGGAAATTTCCCCCTCACAATTTTTAAAATAGGGGTGAGAAATTCATTTTTAAAAATTTTTTTGGGGTCATTTAGCTGTGGATACGAAATTAAATCATGGCCCTTTTGGGAAAACGAAATGTGGTTTCTAAGTGGCTTTTACCCCCCTCAAAATTTTTTTAACGGGGGGCTGAGAAGCCCATTTTTAAATTTTTTTGGGGGGGTCATGTACGGGTGGGGTTTTCAGCAAAAAATCAGGGGTTCCTTTTGGGAAACAGAAATGTGGCTTTTTAATTGGCATTTTCCCTCAAAAATTTTTAAAAAGGGGCCCTGAGAAGTTTTTTTTTTTATAATTTTTTGGGGTCAATGCTGCTTTGAAATCCCAGAAATTTACAACAGGCCCCCTATTTTTAAAAAAAAATGTTGTTTCTAAAAGACATTTGTTCTTAAACAATTGACCAAATTTGGCTCGGGGTCGGTTTTTAATTTTTGGGGGGGCATTTTTGCTTTAAAATTTGCAGCAATACTACGGGGGCCCCTTATTCTAAAAAAATGTTGTTTTAATAGACATTTTTTTCTTACAATTGTAAAAGTGGGGTTTATGGGTCATGTTTTGAATTTTTGGGGGCATTTTGCTGTACATTCCCGTATACTACAGGTCCTATTCTTTAAAAAAGGTTTTTTTCTAACAGACATTTGTTCTTTTAAAATTGGGCCAAAGTGGCTCAAGGGGCGTGCTTTGGGAAATTTTTTGGGGGCATTTTGCTTTAAATGCAGCTATTTCTAAGGGCCTAAACTAAAAAAAGTTGTTCTAACAGACATTTTTTTCTTCAAAATTTTCCAAAGTGGCTCAAAGGGGCAGGGTTTAATTTTTTGGGGGCCAAATTTTTCCCCCTGAACATGAAACCCCCATTCTACAAGGGCCTATTTTAAAAATGTTTTTTTTTTAACAGGGCAATTTTTTCTTCACAATTGTCAAGAGTGGCCAAGGGTGATTTGGGCTGTTCCCGAAACAGGAATAGGTTGGAACATGTTTTAAAGGAAAAATTTTTGCAAAATGACTTGTTTTTTTCAATTTTAACATAGCTATTTAATCCCCTTATTGAAAAACCCAAAATTTTAAAACAATTTTAAAAAAAGAGAAAAAAAAGAAAATGGTGGGATTCCATCCTTTTAAAAATTTTTAAAAAAGTGTTTTCTAGAATTTTAAAATACTAAAAAAACTTGGGATGAAAAAAATAGGGTGGTAAAAAAAAATTCCCCCGAATTGTAAAAAGGGAGGGGGACGGGGGAAAACCCTTTACCAATGTAGGTTTTTCAGAAAGGGCAAGGGTATGGGCAAAGGGCAGAGAACAAAGTTCGAAGGGGCAAATTTCCTCCAGCACGTTGAGTAAAAAGAAAAAAGAATGCCCAAACAAAAGGGCACCGGGTGTTTAAAGGAGCGTTAAAAAACCAGTATTTCCAAGTTAAAAGCTCCCAAATTGGGGGCCGCACTCTACGGAGGGGGAAGGGGCTTTTTCCCGGTCTTGACTGTGTACTGAGGGGGAAGGGGGGTGGAGTTCTCACACTTCCCTTCCGCCCCTTTGCTTCACATGACATTTTTTTTTTCTGCGTCCCTAAGGGGGTTTTAACCTTGCGTTTTAAAAAGTTTAAGGGCGCCAGCCCCGGGCTCTCACCCCCAACCCCCTGTAACCCGGCCCTGGGGCAAAAGTGTGGCCCCAGGACAGTTCTGTCAATGTCCAATTTTAACTAAAATTTGGGGGTTGGGAAAGGGCCCCCTTTTTTTCCGGGGGCTTTGTTAAAATGGGGGTTTAGGGGCAGGTTTAAATGGGCATTTCTGTGGCCCAGGGCAGGGACAGTAAAATTCCAGTTCAACTAAAATGGTGGTTTTAAAGAATCCTTTTTTTTGGCACTTTTTAAACGTGGGGCCAAAGGTTTAATGGTCATTCTGCGGTACAGGACAGATATAGTTAGTGTCCAAAATTCAAAATAAAAAAAGGGGGTTTTAAAAACTCCTTTTTGCGGCAAATTTTTAAATTGGGGGTCATTCAGGTTTTGGGCTCTTTCTTCGTTCCCCGGCAGGGATATTCCAAAGTCCCTTTTTTTTTTTTTAACCCAGGGTGGTTTTTTAAACAAACTGGCCTTCTGGCACTTTTTAAAATTTTTTGGGGGATGCAGGTTTTTTAAAGGGGCATGCTGTGGTTTAAAAAACCAGGGGTTTTTGGAAAGGTTTTGTTTACTTTTTTTTTGTTGACTTTTTAACCTTTAAATGTGTTGCCCCCCAAAATGTACAAAGTATCCCTTTGGGCTGTTTTGGGGTTAATTTTTAGCTTTCCAGCCTTGGTTTGGGTGTAATAAATGAAGTTTTGTTGCTCCCCCCATGGACTTTAATGGTAACGCCATAATTTTATGCTCACTTTAAAACGAAAAACCTTATCAATTTTGCGGCCGGGCTAGACAAACGGCCCCGATCTCGATAGCCCAAACCCAATCGGGCCAAAAACTAAGGGGCAAAACATCAGCATCTTCTACCATGGCTGCCTAATTACATGACAATTATGACTATAATCAGTGGAAGAACTATTGGGGTAGCAGCTGTAGCAACTGCTACGGGGCCCACCACCTCTGCCTCCCAACCGTTCAGAGGCAGGAGCAGTTCACTTTACAGTTGTTTGTTGGCAATGTGGAGCAGACGCTGGGCAGTTTGACTATACAACAACAGCCCAGGAAGATCCTGAGCTCACCTTGGGCTGCGGGTGTAATGTACCCTAATGTTGCCCCCTTTTTCTGTCCGCAGCGTCAGGGTCATCTCCTCACTGAAGCCTTCCTGGACTTGTATCAATGCTGCATTGTCAGTGCCCGCCCCTTCTTCTCCTCCTTTCCTGCCGGCTCCCTGAACTCCAGTTCATGTTTACAGGGTGAGTGGCAAAGTTTGCTATGGGAAGTTGATTTTAGTTCTAGTTCTATTAGAGCCTCAAACTTTAGTGTGTTTTGTTCGAGGGTTTTATTTCCCAAATAGAACTCAACCCCATTAAAGTCAAATTGGAGAAAATGTTTGGTTAATTTTTTTTACCTTACAGGGAGGGGAACTGTTATTACCCTCCAAACAATAAACGGTACGTAAAAACTTAGTGAAAAATTTTGGTTCTAAGGGACGAAAAAAATTGGAGGTAAAAAGTTCATTTCTTTCAATGGCTATGAAAAGAGAGGACCTTTTTCAACGGGCGTAGCTATAGGGGTCAGCGGGACAGCTGCTAAAAATTTCCCCCTTTATCCTGAGGGGGCCCCCAAAAATCACTTTTGACACAGGAGATTTGGAGCGGGTGTTTTTACAATTCGAACCACCCCAAAACTCAAAAAAAGCTTTTGGACACTGAGTATGATCCAAGCGTCTGTATAATAAATTTTTCCATGATATGAGAGTTAGGCATTATGTGAGCCTCTAATTCCCAAATAACAGCTTCTGGGTGTGGGGGAAAAGCAGCCAGCAATACCAAAATCCCCCTCTATTGCTTCATGGAAAAAAAAAATGCTATCTAACTAAATAAGAGTCTGACAGTAAAAGAGAGTTTGATTAAAAGGATTAAAAAAAAAAAAATCAGGAAAAAAACCCTTATAAATTTTTCATGTATTTTAAAACAGCCAATGACAGCCCTACACCTAAGCGATGACGTTTTTGACACTTCTCTTTGCTCTGCACTGATTGGATGGCCGCCAAAAGTGCAGAAAGGGGAGTTGGATGGCTGCCAAAAGTTTAGAAAGCCACTGAAAACAAAACTGAAAATGGTGTGTCGAACTAGAACTAGAACTTTACTCGAACAAACAGTAAAATGTTCCGTCGAGTTCTAAAAATTTGAGAAGTTCTACTAGAACTGGCTATGCCTCGGGGTCTGTTTTATTTTTAGGGGGAACATGGGAAAAAGGCAAGGGGGGAATTGGTCTGTGTGTGAGGAGGGATCTGTATTATAGAGGGGGTTGTATTATATCAGTGGTGTACTGTGTCTGGGAGGCCTGTATTATCTAAAGAAAGGGGGCTGTTCTTTTGGGGGGGACTTTATTTTAAAAAGGGGGCTGTGTCTTTAAGGCTTATTTATTTGGGGGTGTGGGGGGGTTATTATATTGGGGACTGTTTTGGTAGGGGCTATATTATTAAAAGGGGGGGTGGTATTTTATTGGGGGCTTATTATATTAAGGGGCTTGGGGGTTATATTATATAAAGGGGGAAACTGGTTTCTTTGCAGGCTGTATTATACTGGAAGGCTGTGTCTGGCGGGGCTGTATTATATTGGTGGCAATGTCTGGGGGGTTTAGATTATATAAGAAGAGGGCTATGTCTTGGGGGCCGTATTATATTGGGGCTGTGTCTGGGGATCTATATTGTAAACGAGAGGGGCTGTGTCTTATGGGGCAGTATTTTATTGGGGGGGGGGCATTAAAGGGGGCTATATCTTTTTGGGACTGTGCTTGGGAGAGGATCTGTATTATATTGGGAGACTGTCAGAGGGGCCCTGTATTACATTGTAGGGTTGTACTATATTGGGGGGGCTGTGTCTGGGGAAACTGTTTTAATTCGGGGGAGTGTCGGGGGGGCTGCAAATATTAGATGTAGATGTGGGCGAGTGGGTCTGCATTTTAATTTTGGGGTGTCCTGTCTGCAAGGGCGCGTTATATTTGTGGGCGTATAGGGGTTTGTATTATATTTCGGGGTTGTTTCTGGGGGGCTTCCTGTATAATATTGGGGGGGGCTTTATCTGGATGGGGCTGGGATTATATTATGGGGGGTTTTTGTCTTGGGCATCCTAAAATTTAAGGGGACGTGTCTGCAGGGGGCTTGTATTAAATCGGGGAAGGGGGC
>JAODAL010051070.1:0-26943 GCA_025379985.1 Phyllomedusa bahiana | reverse complement strand
ACATTTTTCTTTGCTGTGTCATCAGGGCTTTTTAACGCGGTTAATAGAGACGGACGCCGCCTGGGCTCTCACCGCCCCCCCTGTAACCCCGGGCCCGGGGTCGTGTGGCCCGGGGGGGGGGAATGTCATGTCCAGTGAAACTAAAATGGTGTTGAACGACTCCTTTTTCCGGCACTTTTAAATGTGGGGGTCATGCAGTTTGGGGGGCTCATGCTGTGGCCCAGGACAGGTATAGTAAATTGCCCAGTGAAACTAAAAGGGTGGTTGAAAGACTCCTTTTTCCGGCACTTTTTAAATGTGGGGGTCATGCAGGTTTGGGCTCATGCTGTGGCCCAGGACAGGTATAGGCAATGTCCAGTGAAACTAAATGGTGGTTGAAAGACTCCTTTTCCGGCACTTTTAAATTGGGGGTCATGCAGGTTTGGGGCTCATGCTGTGACCCAGGACAGGGATATTCAATGTCCAGTTCAAGTTAGATGATGGTTCAAATCATACTGCCTTCTGGCACTTTTCAATTTGTGGGTGATGCAGGTTTAAGGGTCAGGCTGTGGTAACAAGACAGGGATAGTGAATTGTCTGTGACTTTTTTTCTGTGACTTTTATAACCTAAGTGTGTTGCCTAAGATGTACAAGTATCCATTTGACTTTTTTGTGGAGGGTTAATTTCAGCTTCTCCAGCCTTGTTTGGGTGTAATAATGAAGGTGTTGTTCCCTTTCCCATAGACTTTAATGGTCATCGCTCATAATCGACGCTCACTATCGAAAAACCTTATTGAAAGCGGCCGACTATCGACTATCGATCGATCTCGATAGCCAACGCAATCGCTCAACACTAGTCACATGTATGAAAACTGTCTAGGTCTAAAACTCACTTTGTTGCCCATAGTAACCAATCTGAGCGCCCCTTTCAATTCATATAGTGCTCTGGAAAAATGAGAAGGGCGCTCTGATTGGTTACTATGGGAGAGTTTTAGGCCTAGACAGTTTTCATACATGTGGCCCCCTATTGCCTATAGGAGCAGCTGATCCTGGCACATGTAAAGAGCAGTACAGGACTGTACACAGATGTTATACAAGTAAAATATTCATGACAATGATAATCACATGTGATGCAGGTCGGCAGTCTCTGTGACATTGTATGGTGAGTGGGGTTTCAAGATACAATATCCCAGGAAAGACAATTGTTTGGTAAGAATATTGTATCTTGAGGCCACTGTAATTTGTGGGTTAATTGTATAAGCAGATTTTTTTAAGGCATCTTGGGGGACATGTATGAAAACTGTCGAGCTCTAAGAATTTTTGTTGCCCATAGTAACCAATCAGAGTGTAACGGAGGAGTGGATCCGCTGGGCCAACGCAAGCGATGATAGCTAAGCCACGCCAGGGAACAGAATCTAAGTAGCCCCCGGTTTTCACCAGAGCCCGCCGCAAAGCGGCGTGAGGCTACCAGGTTGTTACCCCTGACGGGACTTGCTTGCGATGGCAGCCGGGGTACAGCGTCGTACAGAAACGTAATCCGGAGGCGTAGTCGGGGACAGGCAGAAGGTCAGGGCAGGCGGCAGAGGTTCGTAGTCAGAGACGGGCAGACGGTCAGGGCAGGCGGCAAACAGGCAAGGTCAGGAAACGTGAGCAAGCGGACTGGTACACAGGTAATCAAGACAAACTCCAAAACTCTCAAAACGCACCAAGAACACACCAACAGACTGGCAGGAAGTGTTGGGGGCGGATACCTTAAATAGAACCAGCGCCCGACAATGGACCAATTATCGGGACGCTGGCCCTTTAAATTTAGAGAAGTCGCGCATGCGCGCCCCTAGAGCAGCGGCCACGCGCACGGCGGCCGAGAGCGGCGTTCACAGGAGCGCGGACAGGTAAGGGACGCGGCGCCGGGACAGCAGTACCCCCCTCTTTAGGTCTCCCCCTCTTCTTTTGAAACCTAGAGAGGAGGTCAGGCGACAGGTTGGCCTCCGGTTCCCACGACCGCTCCTCCGGCCCGAACCCCTTCCAGTCAATGAGGAAGAACCGCTTCCCCCTCACTGTCTTCTGTGCCAGCACCTCCTTGACCTCAAAGATGTTGTCAGAGTTGGCCACAGGAGAAGGCGAGACAGCCCCCCGGGAGAAGCGGTTCAGTACCACCGGCTTGAGGAGAGAGACATGGAAGGAGTTCGGGATGCGCAGGGTAGGAGGCAAGCGGAGCTTGTAGGACACCGGATTAAGTCGTTGCAGTACCTCAAATGGACCCACGTATTTAGGGCCTAACTTATAAGAAGGCACCTTAAAGCGAATATATTTGGTGGCCAACCAAACCCTATCGCCCGGCTCAAATAGGGGCGGGGGCCTACGGTACCTGTCAGCCTGAGCTTTGGTGCGAGCAGAAGCCCGTAGCAGGGCCCGTCGCGTGAGCTGCCAGAGAGCCTTGATGTCCCTTACTTGGGCATCCACAGCCGGGACATGACACGAGGTGGCCAGGGGGAGAGGCGGGCGGGGATGTAACCCAAACACTGACGAAAAAAAGAGGGGAGGCCCCACAGAGTCCCGAAACTAAAGAGTTTATACGAAAAGCTCTTGCCCCGGGAAGAAGGACATACCAGTTATACTTACGTGGCGACACAAAAATGCCTCAGAGTATGTGCCCACACCTGCGTTTACCCTCTCAACCTTCCCATTTGGTCGGGGGGGAATGCGAAAGAGAGAGGTCTAAACTGACCTGCAATTGAACACACAAAGGCCGCCAAAATTTTAGCAATAAATTGTACACCCTATCTGAGACAATTATTTAAAGGGGAACCTGTGCAGTAACGGAAAACGTGACTGAAATACTTTGGGACCCAGTGGAGGCAAAGGAACCCAGGCAGTGGGATAAAGTGTAACGAAAACTTATTGGCTCACCTCCTCGTTAGCTGCCCTTATCCCTTATGTGTATCTCGATCTTGCTCCTCAGAAAACTTCGCCTGTACATCCGCGGCTCAACGTAATACAACCTAGTGCACAAACAGAAAAACTCAGAGCACGCCCCAAGCTAGTCTAGCGAAGAACATACAGCTTCATGGATCCAGTATGAATGCAAAATAAACTTTATTCCGGTGCAATTCGCAGTAGTACAAGTTAGCTAAAATATGAACGAACCTTGTCAAGACAAGCGTTTCGAGCGTGCAGCTCTTGACACCACGACATAATAACAATGTTGGTATCATTCTATGTTTATAAACAAAACATAGCCAATAAACTGATACAAAAAGTACGACGTCACTTCCTTTGCGGGCGTATGGTAATTTCCTTAGAAAAAGGCAAAATGACATCACTAATGGATAATTGTTAATATAATTTATGAATAAGATCTCGATCTACATAATTTAGACCTTGGGAAATGGGTTGTGTCCCAGTTCAGTATCCAGGAATGCGTCTCTAATAGCAGTACTTTACCTTCCCAATTCTCCCCCACGGTATGGTTTATCAACCAGTTCAATACATAGAATATAAGGTATAGAGTCAATTCTCCATCAAGGGTTTCTAAAAATGTTGTGTGCGTTCTCCTGAAACCTGTGTATGTTTATTCCCTAAACTATTACAGGTTTCTGCCATCCTAGTTTTTAGTTTGCTAGTATTGTAAGCCAACATATTTTTTACTACACATCTTGCATACCACCACATAGAGAACATAATATGACAATCGCAGTTAAGTAACCGATAAGATTTTGTAATTCTTTCATTCCTTCAGTATTTTTAAAATGTAGGTAGTTTTTTGCTGTTCGACAGAGAAAAATTGCCAAACGATTGCCCGTCCACGCATGGGTAAAGAACCTTTGAGGTAGTCAGCCACGGATCCTGTGATATTTTTTGTGTCCAGGGCACTAGGACAAATTATGGAGCCTAGGGTTTTGCTCCGTTTTTGCAGCACATTTAACACCTCTGTCTATGATATCTGACAAAACTGAGTATCCTGGTCAGTAAGATGTTTAGGTTCCTTAGAAACAGCCTTTAATGTCATTAAAGTTTCTACTCATACTTGTAGAAAATACAAGTGTATCACTCGTTATGGTATTATGTTCCATTGCTTTTTGTTTTTTGTTTGGTTTGGTTGTTAACCAATAAATACTGTTGTTTTTTTCCTTTGATTTTATGTGTTTGCTTTTGTAAGACTGTATTCTGTATAACTCTCTCTGTTTTTTAATCTATGATCCACCTGATTTGATTTTGTTCTAGCATAATCTCTATCGCAGTGGTGCACGCTCGTTTGATGACCCTGACATATTCTCCATAGGGATAGCTCTGCCCAGTGTCGTAAGAGTGACAGCCTATCTGGCCCTCAAAATAAGTTTCCCCTAAGAAGTTGGGTTTCATTATAGAGGGTACTAACTATTTGTTACATCAATACATGTATCGCCTATTTAGAGAATATCTAAAAATAGGCATTCTACCTGTTCCAATTACCATTGAATTTAGGTTAAACTGATTTTGTTAGTATTCAGGAAACCTGAGGGTAAGAGCGCCTTATCTACCCCAAATGACCAAGAGTCATCGATGTAGGCTTCCATTCCACGATTATATACTCCCCAAAGGTTAGGTATCACTGTTTATATAGTGTGGTGCTTGTCCCACCAGGCCATTAATGTTCGCAAGAGATTGAGAATGAGTAGCTCCCATAGGGGCTCCAAAAGTTGTAAATATATAAATCTGTCTTCAAACTTGAAAGTTAGTTATGTATTAACAAGTACACTACAGATAACAGCATGGAATTCCCTGTAGACCTAGATTAACCCCACTTTGATGTTGAATGAAAAATGAACTGCTACCATAAGTAAGGTCATGTTCGTAAGCTCGATGTACAAACTGACTACATCACAGGCAATCACCGTATACCCTCCTTCCAAGGCTTGCCCGCGCGCATCATTTCAATGCACTGCTTTTAGTATCCTTTAATGTAAGCCCCGGATGTTTTAGGACTATAGGGTTGCTTAGTGTTTTTTGTTCTAGCCGCTTTGTTTAGGCGCATCATGTAAAGGAATTGTTACTAGAAATGAATGGGTCCAAAGTGGGTGGAATTTATCCTAATGGCTTTTGGGGCACCAAAAAAATTTTCCACCGAGGTGTCCTTCCCCACTATGCAGTCAAACCTAGTTTTACTGATTAATATGCCCCTGAATGCTAGCCTTCCCTAATTGAGTTTTCAATGCTCCGTTGAAGGTATGGTAGATTTTTCTTTTAATTACATAAAGTAGTGGTATCCTGCAGAATCGCAATGTACCTTGGACAGTAGATACGTACGTCCAAACAACTGGTGGACCCCCCCTTATCGCGCTTGTTTTTATAAATTAAGGTTGTCATTACTTTTTTAATTCTCTGAGGTCCCTACTAGAGACTACATAGGTCGTCCATTGTTAGGTTTAGTGTGAGTTTGCTTGTCTACCTTTCTCGTTAAGTGATTGTTTTTGTAAGGTTAATAGATCCCCTCTCCATAGTATTTGGGAATGATCTAATGCGACACTCTTCGCTGTGACCGGGAAAAAAATGGGGTTTAGGTTGTGTTATGTAAATTATATTTTCCTCCTGATTGGGGACTGCCATCACCAATTGACATCTCCCTCTTTGGTACAGATCTTGTAATGATTTAAACGCTAATTGTTCTTTGAACAGCAAATTAAGTATATTGCATTCTAACTGTCCTGTGTATCTACTTCTAATGTGGTTATTTGTATTTTCTTTGATTATAGAAAATATTTTTGGCTAACAGTGGAGCGAATCTCGAGAATGTTATTTATTAATCTAAAACATGGAAAATAAATCAATAGACAACAGAGGTAGAAAAAATTAATCCCCCCTCCACCCCGCTGTATAGAACCACCCACTTGGGGCCCCCACAAAAATAGAGGTAGTGAGTAGATAATGACTGTGTGTCACTTTGTTTCCTCCGATACTTTGTTTTTGTTTTTGTAAATAATTTCTCGTTATTTCTTGGGAGCTTGGTCCTTTTTTCTCTTCTTCATCTGGTGTTTGACCCCGTTTTTTGTAGAAGTCATGCATTTTTTTGTGGTGCAGCACATATTCCCTTTTTCCTGATTCTTGTTCAACTGGTCTCTTAATTTTCATATATCAGTAAAGGCTGGACCGATCGTTGTCCTTACGATTGCCAAATCTTTCTTAATATTGATCGTTGTTTATTTTCGTTGGCTTTCTCTAACCAGGTATAAACTTTGGTCGGTTCTTTTGTAGTCTTCTATTATCTATATATGTTTTTCTTTTATTCTCCATAATGATTTTTTCCCAGATCATAACGTGTTTTCAATTGATTTTCTTGCAAATCTGAAAATTGACTATCATGTTAAACTCTTCTGCATTTTTATCACTCTTAATTCCTTGATTTCAATTTCAATTTGCTAGCAATTTTTGTGTTCATATTCAGTAACTATTTTGATGAGGAAAAGGAAATTTGGGATAATATTTGGTTCCATTGTTCTATAAACTCCTCATTTGCAGACAAAGAAGAACGCGCCAAGCCCCCCCCGCAGTTCTTCTTCAGCAGCATATCCCCTGGAATTTTTTTCTTTTCATTATATGTCATATAGGAATTGCTGTCCCCACCATAATTTTAAGTTCTTTTTTTTTATTTTGGAGCTTTTTTCCATATTCGCATGTAATGACCTTAGCTCTCGTTGTTTCTTGTGTTGTTGTGCTCTGTGTCATCCGAACACTTCAGGCTAAATTTTGTCCCGCCGTTTTCGTGCTGCTATAGCTGAATGCTGCAATAGTACGAGTGTACTCAGTGTGCTTCACAATCCTGAGTCATCAGGATCACCGTCTGCAAGGTAGATATGGAAGTGATCAGACCACTAAGTAGCTACTACTGACGAGACACGATGAAAGCCGGATGCAAGTTCAACTTTGTATGTATGACCATAAATGGGGTGAGCTATGGAGGTACCAATGGAGCCCAAAACTAGCATAAGGTAGAAAGGAAAACTTAATAGCTCACCTCTCACGTGCTGCTGTAATCCCGTTTATGTGTAATCTCGAGCTTGCTCCTGCAGACATCTTCAGCTGGTCCACCAGCAGTGCTCAAGGTAAGACACAGTGCACAAACAGAAATCGCAGCGGACACCACATCTATGCAGCAAGACATACAGTCTTCGGGATCAGGTGTTGAATGCAAATAAACAGATATTCCGTGCAATTCGGCAGTAGTACAAAGTAGGCTAAACATAAACAACCTTGTCACACTTGCGTTTCGAGCGTGCAAGGCTCTTGATCACTGACATAAAACATGGGGTATATTCCTAGATTTTAAAAACAACATAGCCAAAGAAACTTAGATACAATATTAGTCACTAACACTTTCCTGTGCAGAGCTATGGTTAATTTTCTTAAAGGGGCAGAAACATCACAATGATGAATGTTAATATATGTATAAGTTATAATCTGTGTTCTATAATTTGTAGACCTGGGGAAATCTTGTGCCCAGTCAGTATCCAGAATGCAATCTCTAATCGTTCACAACTTTACCTGCCAATCTCCCCCGGTATGTTTATCAACCGTTCAATAGCATATAATGATAACTTATTAGCAATCTCCATCATGGGTTTCTAAAAAAATGTTTGGCGCTCCTAGATACCTGTGTGATGTTTGATTCCTAATGCTTATACAGTGTGTTCTGCCATCCGTAGTTTTTTAGTTGTCTCGTTGTACAGAGCCAACATATTTTTTACTACACATCGTGCATTCCACCACATAGATAACATTTTCTGATGACTATGATCGAATTAAGAACCTTTAAGATTTTGTATTCTTGCAATTCCTGTCAGATATATTTAAATGTGTTAATTTATTTGGGCGCTTTCGGACAGGAATTGCATAAACAGATTGCCTCCACAATGGTACAAACCTTTGGTTACACCCACGTAGCTTGTGATATTTTATGTTTCAGGGCAATAGAGAAATATGAGCCTAGGGTTTGCTCCGTTTTTGGCACTCATTTAACACTCTGTCTATGATATCTACAAAACTGGATCCCTGTCGAAAGATGTAGGGTTCCTTAGAAACACTGTTTAGATTTCATTAAAGTTAAACCTATACGTTGGTAGGAAAATAACAAGTGTATCACTCGTTAGGTATTATTGTTTTCCTTAATTTGCTATTTTTTTGTTTTGTTTTGTGTGGTGAGTATGTTAACCAATAATTTGCTGTTGTGTTTTTCCCTTTTGATTTTAATTTTTGCTTTTGTAAAACTGTATCATGTGAAAAGCCTCCCTCTGTTTTAATCTAAGATGCCGACCATTTGATTTGTTTCTGCATACATCTCTACGGCGTGTCACGGCTCGTTTGACCCTACAATTCTCCATAAGGGGATAGCTGCCACTTTTTGAAGAAGTGACAGCTATTCTCCCTCATAATAGATTCCCCGAATTGGGTTTCAGTATAAGTACTAACTATTTGTTCAGATACAGTTCTGCCTATTAGGATAATTTCTAAAAATGGCATTTCTTACCTTGTTCCAATTACCAGTGAATTTTAGTTAAACTGATTTTTGGTTAGATGTATTCTAGAACCTGTTATGGTGGACGCCTTATCGGAAGAACCCCAAGAGTACCAAGAGGTCACGAGATGGTAGCGTCCATACCACATTATATAACTCCCAAAGGGGTAGAAATCACTGGTATAAATAGTGGTGCTTACCCACCGAAGGCCATGAATGGATGTGATTTCGCAAGAGATGGAGATGAGTAGCTCCCATAGTGCACCGAAAATTGTAAATAATAACTGGATCCTTCAACATGAAGTAGTTATGTTTTTACCAGTACTCTACAAGATAGACATGCATCGAATTACCTGTAGACCTGGATTATACCGCACTTTGATGTTGAAGAAAAAATGACTACTGCTACCATTAGTAAGGTCATGTGGTAGAGCTCGAATACAAACTGACTACATCGACAGGCAATCCACGTAATGACCCCCTTCCAAGCTATGCGCCGACATCATTTGACAGCACTGCTTTAGAGTCCTTAATGAACCCGGATGTTTATGGACTATATTTTTGCAAGTTGTTTTTCTACCACTTGTTTAGAGTCGCTCAGTAGGGGAATTTGTACTAGAAATAGATGGTCTAAAGTGTGGTGGAATTTACCTATGGACTTTTGGGGCACCATAAAAAATTTGGTCTACCGTGACCGGTCCGTACCCCACATAGAGTATTCAACTTGTTTTGCTGTTATAGTCCCCTAATGCTAAGCCTTCCCTAATGATTTCAAGCTCGCTTTCTGGATAGGGTTTTGGTCGGGATATTTCTTGTTAATTTACGTTAAGTAGTGTGTATCCTAGTCCTGCAAATCGCGATGTACCTGTGTGGATCATAGAGACTACGGTCCTAACAACAGTGGGCCCCCCCATTTATCCGCTTTTTGTTATAATTAAGTGTCATTACTTTTTAATTCTCTGAGGCCCTACTTGAGGATCCATGTTATTTTATTATTGTTTGGCCTTGTCTACCTGCTCGTTTAGTGAGTTTGTTTGTAAGTAATAGAATCCCTCTCCATAGTAATTATGAATGTTATCTAATGCGACCACTCTTCGCTTTGGGGAGACCGGCGTAAAAAAAATGGGTTAGGTGTGTTGTATAATATTTTCTCCCTGATTGGGGACTGCACACCAATGCATCTTCCCACTCGTTGTACAGATCTTTAATGATTATTAACGCTAATTGTTCTTTGAACAGGCAAATTAGTATGATTCATTCTCACTGTCTGTGATCTTATCTTCTAATTGTTTTTATTGTATTTTCGTTGATTATAAAATATAATTTAACATTGAGCAATCCGAGAAATTTAATGGTATATCTAGAAACGTGGAAAAAATAAAATCAAAAGGCACAAGAGTTGAAAAATTAAGGCCCCTCTGTAGAACCTCATTGGGGCCCCCATCAAAATAGTGGGATTGAGTGATAATTACAGTTGTGACATTTGATTCCTTCCGATAATACTGGTTTTTTTTTTGTAAAAATTTCTCACGGTTATTTTCTTGGAAGCTTCATGTCTTTTTCCTTCCTTCTTCTTGCTATTTGACCCCCGTGTTTTGGTAATCTTGCATTTATTTAGTTTTTGCATCACATGCCTTATTCTAGAATCTGTGTTTGCAACTGTCGCGTATTTTCTATATCAGTAATGCTGACTGATCCCTTTGTGTCCTTACGTTGCCCACTGTCTTCTTTAATGATATGATCTTGGATGTAATTTGTTGGCTTTCCTAGACGCAGGTATAAACTACTGTTGTCGTCTTGTTGTCTTCTAATGTATCTAAATTATTTTTTTCTTCTTTTATATCTGCGCATAAAGATTTTTTCCAGATGCATTTTAAACTGTTTTTACAATTTTCTTGCAATCTGAAAATTGACTGCATGGATAAAACCTCTGCATTGTTATCCTAGCTATTCCTTGATTTCATTTCAATTTTTGCTGCAATTTTTTGTTTCATATTCAGTAATCAGTTGATGAGGGAGAAAAGGAACTTTGGGATAATATTTGGTTTCCCATTTTTCTAAACTCCTCATTTGCAACAAAGGAAGCTTTTTTTTACGCAATCCCCTGGAATGATTTTCTTTTATAAAATTTTCATTAGGATTGCGGGTCCCACCTTTTTTTAATTCCCTTTTATTTTGGCTTTTTCCATATCCATGTAGTGCCTTACCCCGTTGTTTCTTTTTTTTTGTCTCTGTATCGAACACTCGGCAATTTTGCCCGCCGTTCGGTTGCATAGTGATTGCTGCATTTTGGTACTTCGTTGCTCACAGCCGGGAGCTTCGGATCCCCCGGCTCGAAAGGGGAGATAGGAAGTGATCCCGCACTAGTCTACGCAAATGAAAGGGATGCAAGTTCAACTTGATATACATAAATGGGGAGCTAGGAGGGACCAATGGACCCCAAAAACAGATAATTATAAAGGGAAAAACTTATGGCTCACCTCCCTTGCTGCTCTTACCCCGTTATTTTATTCAGCTTGCTCCTGCAGACACTTCACGGGTCCACGGGGCTCAACGTAAAACACAGTGCAAAAAACAAAATCGCAGGACGCCCCCATGCAGCAAACTTTTACAGCTTCTGGATCCATGAGTGAATGAAAATAAATTTTTACCCCGGTGCAATTCGGCGTAGTACAAAGTAGGCTAAAATAGAAAACCTTGTCAACGCGTTTCGAGCGTGCGGCTCTTGACACGACTAAAAAAATGGGTATATTCCGGGTTTAAAAAAAACATTACCAATAAAACGATAAAATAGTTCAAATCACTCCTGGCGGGTATGGTATTTTTAAAGGGGCGAAAACATCACTAATGGGTAATGTTAATATTGTTTTAATAGTCTGTTCTATAAATTTGACCCTTGGGGGAAACTTTGCCCATTTTTATATCCAGAAGTTCTCTAATCGTACTTTACCTCCCAAACCCCCCCACGGGATGGTTTATCAACCTGTTTTAATAGCATAGAATATAAGGCTGGGCAATCTCCACGGGGTTTTTAAAAATTTTTGGGGCTCTATACCTGTGTATGTTTATCCTAATCATACAGGGGTTTCCATCCTAGTTTTTAGTTTTTTCTAGTTTTACAGCCCAAAATATTTTTTTCTACACATAGGCATTTCCCCCCTAGATAAATGATGACTTCGCAGTTAAGGAAACCCTTTAAAAATTTTTTATTTTTGCATTCCTTCATATTTTAAAAAGTTTGGTAGTTTTTTGCTTTCGGACGAGATTTCAACGATTGCCCCACATGGGGGAAAAACCTTGGGGCAGCCACTATCTGTGAATTTTTTGTGTCAGGGGCACTAGAAAATTATGGAGCCTAGGGTTTTGCTCCTTTTGCACAATTTTTAAAACCTCTGTCATGAAAACTGACAAAAATGGATCCTGTCGTAAGTGTTTAGGTCCTTAAAACAGCCTTTTAATTTCATTAAAAATTTTTACTATACTTGGTAAAAATACAAGTGTATCACTCCCTTTTGGTATTATTGTTTCCTTTCTTTTTTTTTTTGTTTGGTGTGTTGTTAAACCCAAAAATTTCTGTTGTTTTTTCCTTTGATTTTATTTTTTTTCTTTTTTTAAGACTGTATTTGTAAGCCTCTCTGTTTTAATCTTGATACACCTTTTTGATTTGTTCTGCATAATCTCTATCACGTGTGCACGCTCGTTAGACCCTGACATATTTCTCCATAGGGGATAGCTGCCACTGTGTGAGAAGAGTGACAGCTATCTGCCTCAAAATAGAGTTCCCGATTGTGTTTTTCATATGAGGGTACTACACTATTTGTTCAGATACTGTATCGCCTATTGGAGAATAGCTAAAAATGGCATTTTTACATGGTTCCAATTACCAGTGAATTTTAGGTTAAATGATTTGGTTTGATGTATTCAAGGACCTGGGTATGGATCAAGTGGGATAAGTGGGCCATTTTGGAAAAAAAAAACGGGTTCGGTCCACAAACCCAGATGACTGTGTTTCCAGATTGAGGCCGGGAGTCAGTAATGAAGTCAGGCTAAATGGGTCCAGGGTTTTTTCAGGCACGGGTGAGAACGGCTGAAGAAAGGACCGCGGGCTTGAGGCGAGGTGAGGAAACCTTATTACGGGCACAAGGAGAGTGCAGGCTAGAAAAAGTCCCTCATGTCCAGAACAAGATGTAGGCCACCAGTAATATCGGGAGACCAATTGAAGCGAACTATGACTCTGGGGTGCCAGCCGTCGTATGAGAAAGTTTGTCCCCACTTCAGGATTCTAGGGCGCAAGGGGGGGCCCCCCAAGGTTCGCACATACGTCTTCCCGGGGGGGTAGGTACTGGAGAGTCAATGGGGGAAGCCGTTGACGATTCGCTCCGGGGGGACAATGTGCTGGGGAGGGAGGCTCAAGGACCCGACGTATCGTGGAACGAGGATACAGATCAGCTCTGAGTTTTTTCTTGGCCGGCGAAATGTAAGCGGAAGTAAAAACGGGCAAAGAATAGTGACCACCTGGCTTTGCCGGGGGTTTCAGGGTGTTGAGCCGACTGAAGGTAAGAAGTTCTTATGGTCTGATGAATATGTTCAAGAGGGTGGTGAGCCCCCTCCAGCAAATGACGCATCTTCTAGAGTCAGCTTTATGGCCAGTAATTCACGATCACTATGGTATAGTTCTTCTCGGCAGGAGAGAATGTCTTGGAGAAAATCACAGGTACTTAT
Source organism: Phyllomedusa bahiana (assembly GCA_025379985.1). NCBI lineage: Eukaryota > Metazoa > Chordata > Amphibia > Anura > Hylidae > Phyllomedusa > Phyllomedusa bahiana. The sequence goes on along the minus strand of JAODAL010051070.1, from coordinate 13,754 downwards.
AGTTTACCAGCGGAGGATCTCTGCAGGAGGAAAGCACCAGCCCGACCGAAAGAAGATCATCTTCCAGAATAAGGATCGGACAGTTAGGGTCTGGGCGTAGAAAGGACTGGAGCCAAAGCAAAATGCCGCTTTGAGCGGTTGAAGGCTTCTTGGCCTCTGGGGGCCAGGGGTTTGGGTATTGGCATTCTTCCTAGTCAAGGGCCACCAGGGAGCACAAGGGGAGTGAAGTGGGATTTAAATTGCTTAAATAATTAGCAAATCCAAAAAAAAAGTTTTGAATGGGCCGAAAGCCACCGGTTGTGGCCACTGCGCACCGCGGGAGTTTGGAGGGATCCATCCGGAGACCCTTATCTGAAACGATGTACTAAGAAGGGTAAGCTGGCACGTTCAAGAGGCACTTTCGGGTTTGGCAAAGAGCTGATGAGTGCGGAGCAGTCGCCTGAGGGTCCTGGCGGAACATGGTGGCGATTGAGTCTCGAGAATAGGTGGGAGAAGATGAGAATATCGTTCCAAGAGACGATACACAGACATAGAGTATCGGTCCCGAAAGATCTCATTACATAGTTTCTGAAAATACAGCCGGGGCGTTGCAGGAGACGAAAGGCATAAACTCAAATACTCGAAAATGGCCGTTCCCGTGTATTAATGCCGTTTTCCAATTTCATCGCCTTCCCTAATGCGGATTTAATTGTAGGCCCCGCGTTAGATCCAGTTAGAAATATCTTCGCCCACGGCAGGCGGTCAACAGACGTTCGGGATCAAAGGGCAACGGGTAAGTTTTTTTTATGGTGATTGATTCAAAGCCCCGATAGTCGATGCAGGCCGGAGGGACCCGTTTCTTTTTTCTCCACGAAGAAGAAGCCGGCTCTCAGCCGGGAGATGAGGACTTACGGGATGAATCCCTTTCGGTGGTTCTCTTGGATGTATTCAGAAATCGCCTAGTCTCTGGGAGGAGAGAGGGTAAAACCCGGCCTCTCGGGAGGAAGTTCAAGCCAGATTGCAGGTCAATGGGACCAATCATAAGGCCGGTTTGTGGAGGAAGCGTTTCAGGCATGACTCTCCGAAATGACATCGGCAAAGTCCAGTATGGCGAAGTAGAACTGGGAGGAAGGCTTGGCAGACTTCCGGGAGGGTGACTTGAGGAGCAAGTTGCGGGCTAGACAGGCAACAAGAGAGACACGCGGAACCCCAACACGATGACTTCATCTGTGCTCCAATCAAAGTCGGGGTATGGTCCTGTAGCCAAGGAAGGCCCAAAGGATCTCCGTGGGAGGATCGAGGCAGGACCAAGACGTTACAACGTCTCCTTGTGAAGGGCCCCAATTTTGCAAGAAGAGGGGGGGCGTACAGAAGCAGATCGCGTCCTTAAAGGCATTCAGCCACTGACCGAGGGAGCGAACATAGGTTCTGCAACGGGAGTACAGGAGACGAAACCTGGTCACAAGTTTGTGGCTTATGAAGTTTCCTGCTGATCCAAAATCAATAAAGGCGGGTGGCCTGGAAAGGTGTTGTCCGGAGATGCCACCAACATATACGGGCCTTATGGTCTGACGGGGAGAGGCCGTTCTGACACCTAGGGTTCGCCTCTCTACGAGCCCTAGGTGTGAAATTTCCGGGGGCGCACTGGACAGTCCCCAATGAAATGGCAGTAGAACCGCCGACAATAGAAGCGAGCAGCTTCAGGCGACGCTGAGAACGTCCTCCTGGGACAGGTGGGCTCTCTCGACCTGCAAGGTTTCCTCTGTCAGAGGCGTTGGAGGATCGGAAGGGGGTGACCGTGGAACGTGGGAGCCAGAGCGGGGGAAACGGGGTGGACGGACGGTTCCCCGTTCCAGGCAGAGCGCTTGTGCCTTCGGCGAAGCGAATATCACTCGGGTGGCCAAATGGATTAGTCATCCAAGGCAGCTGGTTGATCCCGAGCGGCGGCTTGTCCTTGATCCGCACAGACGAGGCCTTGCCAAAATGTTCGCCACCAACGCCTGCGTTGTTACAATCAGCTCCGAAGCGAGAGTGCGAAACTGGCACCGAACTACTGACCGACTGTGGTGTCGCCCTGAATAGCCGGTGAGCAGTTGCTCGGCAGCCGAAGAGTACGGCCTGGTTCCTCGTCGACGGTGCGGAACCCCCGGAGATAAGTTTGGAGGTCCCGCCGTCAGAGGATCCATCTGTTCCCATGTGGCGTAGCCCAAGCCAAGGCCTTCTCCAGAAAGAGCTTGCTTATGAAGGCACCTTGGCTCACTCTGTTGGGAATTGGTGCCCATCATTTCAGAGATGGATGGCTAGATGGTTGTGAACCCTCGGCACTTTCTTGGGGACTCCATCGTAGCGTGAGGGGTAGTGCAGTTGCAGTGAAGGACCCGTCGCGAAGCTGGGTAAGAGCAATGGATGCCGGAGCAACGGATGCAGGTTTGAAGGGCAGCAGCCGGTGGAGGCTGACGATGTCGCCAGGTTCTGCATCATGGCCGCTAGATGGTCATTACGTTGACTTTTGCTGGGCGACAGCTGTAGTGAATGTCCCGGAGATCAGGCCTCAGAGGTACCTGGCGGAATCATGGCCAGTCTGTACTGTAACGGAGGAGTGGATCGCTGGGCCAACGCAAACGATGATAGCTAAAGCCTGCCAGGGAACGATAATCTAAGTAGCCCCGGTTTTCACAGAGCCCGCCGCCAAAGCTGGGATGGCACTTGCTGCGTGCGTGAGGCTACCAGGTCGTTACCACTGACCTGAACTTGCTTGCGATGGCGCAGGGGTACGCGTCGGGTACAGAAACGTAATCGGAGGCGTTAGTCGGGGGAACAGGCAGAAGGTCAGGGCAGGCGGGCAGAGTTTGTCGTCAGAGACGGGGCTGACGGTCCAGGGCAGGCGGCAAAAAGGAAGGTCTGGAAAACGTTAGCAAGCGGGACTGGATACACAGTCAATCAAGACATACTCAAACTCTCAAAACGCACCAAGAACAACACCAACAGGACTGGCAGGAAAGTGTTGGGGGCGGGATACCATTAAATAAGAACCAGCGCCCGACAATGGCACCAATTATCGGGACGCTGGGCCCTTAAATTTAGAGGAAGGCGCGCGCGGCCCTAGAGCGCAGCCACGGCGACACGGCGCGGCTCGGAGCGGCATTCACTGGAGCGCGGACATAGGGTAAGGGACGCGGGCGCCGGGACCGGGTCAGCAGGGGGAGGTCGCGGGCAGACGCAGCTGCAGAGCCGGATCCCCGGCGAGCAGGGTGACGGTCGCGGGGGGCAGGGGAGCCCGCGACCCCCGTGACACAGAGCTCCCATTTAATTTTTTAAAAGCCATATATGAAATTAAAAGCGAGCTCTGATTGGTTGCTATAGGCAACAAAGAAAGTCCCTGACAGTTTTCTTACATGCCCCCCTTATCTTTAAGCCTGGTCATTAACCCCTTACCGAATCTGGACGTATGGACACGTCCTAATGGCGGCAAGGAGCTTTGTAGCTGGATCGCGCTGTGCTCCCGATAGATAGCCGGTGGGTGCCGGCTGCTAATTGCAGCCAACACCCGTCAATAACAGCACAGGAGGGGGTTAGCTCCATTCCGTGCTGTTTAATCCTTTAGACGCTGCAACAAACATGTCCACAGAGTCTAAATGAATGAAAAACAGTGTTGCACACCATTCCTCACTACGATCGGGGCCCCCGTGGTGAGATTGTGGGGCCAAAATCGGTTTACTTGCCAGCTGGAAGCCCAGTGAAGGTTTCTATTGCCACCATGTTTTCTGTTTTACTACTTTATACTATAGACAGGAAGAGAAAAAATTTCCCAAATTTTTTGAAAACCCCCCTAGGGCTGATAAATGATCCCCAAAACCCCTAGGGTGATGCAATCTAGGGGGACTCAAAGCTAAAGTAAAAAAAAAAAAAAAAAAAGTAAAACAAAAATAAAATATATTAAAAGTTCACATCAACCCCCCTTTTGCCATTTCACAAAAAAATAATAAAAATAAGTTACACATAATTGGTATCCCGCACGAGAAAGTCTATCTATTAAAAGTAACAGATTTATCCTGTGCCTCAACAACGTAGGGGAAAAAAAAATTCCAAATCCCAAAAATTTTGTTTTTTTTTTGGTTATTTCACATCCTCTAAAAATTGGAATAAAAGTGATCAAGAATGTATGTATTCCAAATGTATGTATTCGAAACTGACACTAATGAAAAGTACACTTCAGCCCGCAAAAAATACCCGGTCACTCAAGTCCATAAATAAAATCCCAAAAGGTTATTGGTCGCAGAAAATAGCTCTGCGCCAAACATTTGAAAAACAGAAACTGTTTTGAATTTTTTTTACGGTACCAAAACATAACGAAAACTGTACATATTTACTATATTGCAAGATTCATTTTTTTTTCCACATTTTTGTCCAAATTTTTTGCAGTTTAGAAAGTCAATGGCAGGGTAAAATAACCTTAGAAAGTAATCTTGTCCTGCAAAATAAAAACCCTCATATGTCTTTGTAGATGAAAAAATAAAAAAAATGGTGGCACTGGGAAGGCAAGGAGAGAAAAAACTCATGTGAAATAAATGGACTTGCCGTTAATGGTTAAAAATCTTCTTTCTGGTCTCGAATATATGTAGCAAAATAAACAGATGTGGGTATGTTTACACACTGATATGCAGCACTGAAAATTTAAACATTGAATCAGCGTGGAATCCATTCCTAAAATCTGTGCCAGTTAAGCTGTAATTTTAGAGCGGAATATGATGCAGATTTTCATCGGTAGATTTGCAGCCTTCTATATACTATAATCTGAGATGAGGATTCAGCTCAGAATCCGCCTCAACAATTGACATGGCAGTTCTTTTTCATCTTTAAAAATAAATCCATGCTGAAAAATGATCAGGGTTTTGTGCACAATGAAACAATTTACTTGAAAACCAATGAGAGAAAATTTGCGTGATTAGCAGGATTTGAGTGGATTTCTCCCCCCTTGTTTAGGGACTCAAATATATACTGTGCTGGTAAGTAGAAGGCGGGATAAGGCTTTGGTGTAAGATTTTTTTAAGGCAGAAACATCTGAAAGGTTTGCAATTCATAAGAATGCTCACATAGTTAGTTCTTTCATAGCGAGTATTGATTTTTTGTGAGTATGTTAAGAATGGTGAGTCCTAGAAAACTGAAGCCCAATTTAAAACTTTCCATTTAACTGTTTAATGTTTTTTTTCCCGTGCTAAAGAAGGATACGTTTGTGCAAATCTATTTTGTGAATATGTTAAAAAGGGGGGCCCTAGAGAACAAACCCTAATAAAACTTTTGAAGAACATGATTTACCTATGTGCCAAGCTTGGTATAGATTGGTTGGATCATTTTTCCATGCATAAGATCTCAGTAAATTTTGATTATTTTGTTAATATGTTGACAACAGTAGGTCCTAAAGAGCTGAAACCCAGTCTTAAACTCCAAATTGGTTTGGCCATGCATAAAGACTATATCGCGTTTACGCAGTGTTACAATATTTTTGTGCTAATGTCAAAAGCAGAAGAGCTTAAAGGAGTTTTGCCATGACTGGGGAACATGTCTATCACTCGCAGCGCCAGCTGGAGAGCTGGCTGCGCTTGCATGCTCACTCTCCATTCTAATCTATGGGATTTCTGACTACAGTCGAGTAGTGCATTCGGCTCTTCTCAGAACTCCCATAGAACAGATTGAAGAGTCATGCAGCCGACTCTCCAGTCTACGTGGAGAGATTCGGGGGCCCGTTCCTGAGATAGATGCAGGTCCTAACGATATGCCATCATTGTCTACGGTGGAAAAATCCCTTTTTAACCCCGTCTAAATTTTGAGTCCCAGTTTACCCATTTTACATTTGGTGCAGTTAGTCTGTTTTCAGCAAATTGGGATTTTTTTTTTTGAACGTGATAATAAAAGGGCTAGAGAGATGAAAACCCAAATAAACCCTTTCCAAAACCCTTTTTACCCAGTGTCCAAAATTTGGGGCGTTGTCTAGTTATTAGGACATGAATAAAGAATGAACACGGACAAAAAAAACTTTTTTTTTGGTAGATAAATATATATATATAATATATATATATAATTATTATAATTTTTTTATATATATTTTTTATTTTATATAAATAAATTTTTTATTTTAATAATTATAAAATATATTTATTATTAATTTTAAATATTATATATAATATAATATATATATTATTTTTTTATATTATATTATATAGATAATAATTTAATAATTTATTTTTATATAATATATTTTTTTATAGAAAAAAATATTTTTTTTTAAAAATTTTAAAATTGATAATCGACAAGAAATAGGTAGGAAGATAGATAGATAGAAGATAGTAATAGTGATGATAGATGGGGATAGATAGATATTTGGCATGGATTTTTGTTTTTTTGCCCTGGGTTTTTTTTATTGGAAAACCTTTTTGTATGTTTCTCTCAAATTTTGGCCCTTTTTTTTTGTGTTACTTGTCATTTTTTAATTTTCTGTCATTTTTCATTTTCATTTTGTGTATAAATAAAAATCTTTTTTTATGGCACCAGATTCAGTTTTTTTCTCTAGGCAGTATAAAAAAAAATTGCAAGAAACATAAATAAATGTTTTCAGCACAAAGGGAAATCAGGTGAACAGCCTGTCAATCATACATTCAGTACATAGATCATAAGTATAAACTTTAAGGTTACTCCCATTTCTATGTAAATAGAAAAAGACCTTGAGAATCCATTCTCAGTAGCGGAATGGAATAAGGACTTTAGAATAGCAACTAAAATTGTATAAATCATTCTGAAAGTTCCCAGAAATGACATGGTACTCATATCCTGTAGTGCAGGTAAAGTAATTGACTGGTATGAATAGAATATAGTGGAAAAGGTAACATGTTATACTTGAAAAGGTAATACAAGAGGATTAGGACCTACTGGCAAGAATTTTCTTCCTTAATTGCCAGCCTCAAGAAAGAAATGCCACAACAGCTGAGCGTACTGAAGTCAACAGACATATACTAACAATATAACTTAGTTGGACAGGAATATAAAAAGGAGACAAGAAATTTTTAAAAGACCTAGATACACTTGCAAATGCTGTTATGCAATAATAAGAGACATACTTTTTTCTCTCTCTTCCTCTTCTGTGATATCTGCTTCTTTTCCTCACAGATGTAAGAATTCCATAAAAGGAGGAAGTAAAGTGTGAGTGAGTTAGCATTTTTAAATAAATAGTTAAGGTTCAAATGGATTAAAATATGTATTTTTGCAGCCTAATAAACTATGTAACTATTTAACAATATAAATAAGGAAAATTTAAAAAATCAATTGTTTGTAAAATACTTCGCAATTTTGTGTTGATGAGAGCATGGTTTATATTTTTTATGCTTAAATGTTAAGATTAAAACATGTATTTTAGAGAGAATGTATATCCAGAAGGATTTTCTAAACTTTTTCCTTCAAATACAGTGGGGAAAATAATTTGCAAATAAATTCTTTCCAAATCAGACAATGTGATTTTCTGGATTTGTTTTCTCATTTTGTTTCTCATAGTTGAGGTCTACCTATGATGTCAATCACAGGCCTCTCATCTTTTTAAATGGGAGAACTTGCACAATTGGTGGCTGACTAAATACTTTTTTCCGCACTGTATGTGTGTTGCATTTCCTACTGAGAAAATAAAACATTATTTTTCAACCACCATATATTTTCTAATTATCAAATGGAAATTTAGAATCAGAAGCACATTTTATTCATTGGTTCCCCAGTTACATAAAACAGACATGAATATGACAAAACACAGAATATTGATGATAAAGATGAAAAGGTATTCATACTTTTGCTCTACTGTATTTTGTATCAGGGGAGAGGTTTCCAGTTATTACATTATGGAGAATACATGCCATGCTGTTTTCCATAGAGTTTTAGCAACATGAGAAAAAGATTATTTTAATTAAAATACAGATGGCCCTTAACATCGCTAGTGAACAGAAGTACAGGAATGTTGTTCTTGTAAATAATCAGGATAAATGTTCCATAGTGCAGACAAGAAATTACGCAGATCTATCTTTACAGAGACCTTTTGATCACATAGTACATTACAACCTTGAGAAGTATAGATTTCTGAGAAAGAGAAAAGAGTGCTTTCTGTTTTGTCCGGATTCAGGAAATCAATGGCAAGAAACATATGTCTTCTAAAACATGGTCACTGCTTAGAAGAGGTACATGGAATTAATATTGGAAAAACATATGCCAAGAACAAATATGTTACCACATTCTCCTAAAACTGTATTAGCACTCCCAATGCTTTTAAGACAAAAGTGCACTGTGATTCATTGTATGCATGCTGCTCTTCCACATGTACATAGCTACTCACAAACTCATTGTCATTTCAACAAACAAGGAACAAACATTTATAATAAAGAATGAATGCAATTTTCTAATATACTTTCAGTATTAATTCCACATGACTTTTAAGATCTCTGCTTTCAGTTATTCAAAAAGGAATCTCCATTGTTTACTTTAGGTTGATAAAAATCAGTCATGATAACCACATCTTGTTGGACATACTCTTTATATTAAATGGGTTGTTCAGCTAGTTGTATTTTATGAAATAAGTACTACTGCTGTAGTTAAATAAAAAAACATACTTATCTTTGTAGTCAACCCCATTCCAGCAATGCCACTGTCACCCCTCCATTGATTTCCTAGTGACTTCCCGATCCTGGCAGCCAGAATGTTACTGCTGCAGCCGGTGGTTGGTGGCAGTGGTCATTTGACATTGCCTTTTTTTAAGCAGCTAATTTTCTAAACAACATGACATCTTCTGGAGAGACAAAAATGATACTATGAACTACACACAGTGAAGAAGTATATGCAAAAGCTATATTAACAATAATAATTATTCCACCATTTATCATATTCAGTTATCCCATAGATGTCACATAACCCTATTATTAACCGAATATCAGAAGGTCACATGACTGATGCCATGCTTAGTTATTTAGTCCATACAGTTACTACATGGAAGCCCTTAGTATAGACAGCAATGTAGGCTGTACAATTTGTTTTTTCCTTTTCAGATAGGAGTCTACTGCATTGGTATAAAAAAGGTACAGAAGCAAAACTTTTACATGTACATTAGAAAACTGTATTTTTTTTCTTATATACATGATAAATAAAAAAAAATATAAGGTGGACAATCCCTTTAGTGGCAGAAGTACTGTAGGTTTAATTTAATTCTATAATAAATTGCTTGGAAAATATGAATTGTTACAAGGAAACAGCTAGTATGATATTACCAGAGAAATAATATGATAGTATGAGGATAATAATTGTATAGTATGAGGCTATAGTTGTTTTCTCCTTTAAAAATGGTTCAAGAGGCATGGCTATCTGTATGGAGGGAAAATACCAAAGAGGAACTACCGGCTGACCTCATGAAGGTAAATTAAAGAATTTTTGCTACAATCCTGAAATGCCCAGCCAACCTCTTGTATTTTTATCCCCTTTTTGCTCTTATAATGTTTAAGGTTTTAATATTCCAGAAAAATGAAGCCTGATATGGTACCACCTCAACAAAAGATGGACTGTAGTTGCCGTTCACAAGAGACCCACTTTAAACGGTTTAACATACCAAAAATCTCTAGGTATTAGGGTACGTCAAAACAACATGCAACGTTTACTCATTGGATTTGTGTTGGGTTCTACCACTGAAAAATGTGTTTCATGTGGATCTTGATCATGTTTTTTTTTCCAGCAGATTCCACCGTATTCCATAAGTATTTTAACCATCCCCATTGACCTGAATAGTACATTTTCTGTGGTACTCCATGGGAGAATGACAGAACAATGAACATGTTCTAAGATTTTTTTACTCTTAATAACTGATCGAGAAAATCCACATTGTGTGAATTACAACACGTATTTCCTACTGAGGTCCACGGGTATGATTCACTTTCAGTTTTAGATGAGTATTACAAGTCGACTTGAAATACTCGTCCAAAGGTGCTTTTAAAAAAATCCAAGGAAGTCTTCACAGCCTTTTCTAAATACTTTTCTCATGAAATCATCAGTTCTTTTATTGACCTTGAGGGTCTTTATCTATTTCAAAAATACTCTGAAAATATGGTCACTATAGTCAGTTTTTGGCATTCACTGAAAAAAGTAGACCAAAATTTAACTTTTAATTACAAACTTTAAAGAATAAAAATAAATCAACTTTGAGTAGTTATATTTAGTGTTGAGCGATTATTATCGACAAAGTTGAAATCGGCACGGTTTTTATGTTGATCGGATATTAAGATCACGCGATAATTTAGGTTAAAATCTGTGCATAATCTATTAATATTGCGCCATTTTCGGCACTTCCTGTCATTTTGGCGGCCAGCAAATTAGCTTAGAGAATAGAGCAGGGTGAGCTGTGTGTGCGACGTCATGACTGGGATGTGTATGGTTGCGATTGACTGGAAAAATCACATGACCTAGTTTTACATAGAACAGCCCTTCCTGTTCATGATCAGTGTGTGTCAGTATCTCAAAGGAGTAGGACGTGCGCTCTGCCTCTGTGCATACAGCTCAGCGAAATTATTCTATTTGTTCACAGAGACAGCTATACTTTTAGCTGTGAACCTTAAAATTTAGGTAGATCAGAGATTTGCAGATTTTGGGTAGTTAGGCTGAGAATTTTAAAGGAGAAATCTACCCTGTAAAGTCACAGGGGGCGAGAAGGGGGGGGGGCTCCCCGGGCAAACACAGACAAGCTCTTTAAAGGATTTTGGGATATTGTGCCCCCCAGACTTAGTGAAAGACATTGCATTGCAATAGCTTTAATTATTAACAGTTTTCTGTTGAAATATTATTTTTGGATGTTGGGCAGCCTGAACTTATATTAGGATACAGATCTTTTCTAGTAACTGCAGGTCTATTTGTAGGTGAAAAACTCCACTTTATTATCATTTAATACATTTCAAATAGGTGTTTTTTTCACTTTTGGTCAGTCAAGCTTTGTTGATAGAGGTACCTTGCAGTTAAATTTGAATCCAGCAATTTGTAGTAAACCACAGGTGTATCGATAGGTGCCAAAAATACCTTTTATTATCCGTATACATTTCAGATACGTTTTTTTTTCACTTTTGCGCAGGCCAGCATTGTTCATAGAGCCACTATGAAGTTAAATTTGAATCCAGCAATTTTGTAGTCAACACAGGTGTATTGATAGGTGCCAAAAATACCTTTTATTATCCGTATACATTTCAGATACGTGTTTTTTTCACTTTTGGTCAGTCAAGCTTTGTTGATAGGGGTACCTTTCAGCTAAATTTGAATCCAGCAATTTGTAGTCACCACAGGTGTATTGATAGGTGCCAAAATACCTTTTATTATCCGTATACATTTCAATAGGTGTTTTTTTTCATTTTTGGGTCAGTCAAGCTTTGTTGATAGCGGTCCCTTGCAGTTAAATTGAATCCAAATTTTGTAGCCACCACAGGTTGTATTGATGGGTGCCAAAAATACGTTTATTATCCGTATATATTTAAGATACTGTTTTTTTTCACTTTTGGTCAGTCAAGCTTTGTTGATAGAGGTACCTTGCAGTTAAATTTGAATCCAGAAAATTTGAGTCACCACAGTGTATTGATAGGTGCCAAACTACCTTTTATTATCCGTATACATTTCAGATAGGTGTTTTTTTCACTTTGGTCAGTAAAGCTTGTTGATAGAGGAAACTTGCACTTAAATTTGAATCCAGCAATTTTGTAGTCACCACAGGTGTATTGATAGTAGAGATGGGTGAATTTCCCGAAATTCGTTTCGTTCACTTCGCCGAATTTCTCGGCAAAAAATAACTTCGTTCCGAATTACTTCGGCATGAATCACATTAAAAAAAAAAGCTATTTCCAGCTGCACAAGCCTGCAGGGTGCTGTAAAAAGTTGTGCCATGCTTAAATATGCAGAGGGAGCTTGGTTTTGGTCTTCATACAATGTTGTGGTTTTAGTAGACACGCACAGACTGCCGCCGCTCTTTAGAATCGCTTCACATAAAAATTCCTGGGCACTTAAGAGGGCAAAACTGACCAAAAAACTGAAGCGGAATGTGCCTGATAAAGTCATGCCAAGAAAGCTGGAAAAAAACAAGCTGAGAGCTCAGGTGGCAACATTAGTGACAGAGTGTGGAGGTGACGGAGCTAGCAACAGCACCATGAGGTCAGACAGTCGCACAATGACATTCAGGAGGTGGCAAAACAGGAATAGGTCACAGAGAAAGGGACAATGACACAGTGTGGAGGTCACGGCAGCAGCGCAAGAGGTCAGACAGTGGCACAATGACACATGTGTAGGCACGGCCACCCCCGCAGCATGGGAGCAGTGGCACAAGAAAATTTGGGGTGGCAAACAGGAGTAGGCAAAGTGGACAATGAAAAAGTGTGTAGGTCACGGCAGCCAAGCAGCACTAGGTCAGCAGTGCACAAAACATTGGAGGTTCCCAAAAACGGGATAGGCCACGGGTGGAAAATACACAGTTTTTGGTCACAGCAGCAGCCAAAACCACAGCATGGGGGTCAGACGTCATAAGACACGTGTGGGGCAGGCAGCAGGCAGCAGAGGTAGCGTGCAAAAGACATTTGGAGGTGGAAAAAAACCCAGGGGGGCCACAGAGTAAAACAATCACTTTTGGAGGTGCAAAAACAGAAGGCAAAGTGGACAATGACACGTGTGGGGTCAGGGGGGGCGCGGGCACCAAAAGCACATGGGGCAGACAGTGGCACAAGACACAGTGGGGAGGTCAAGCACCAAGCAGCATGAGGTCAGCAGGGCAAAATGCATTCTGGGGGTGGCAAAAACAGGAGTGGGCACAGAGTGGACAATGACACAGTGGGGGGGTCCGGCACAGCCACAGCAGCACATGAGTCAACGTGGCAAAATGAAAAGGGTTGGAGGTGGGGGAAATACCGTCCGGTAAGATGGTTGTGGCAGTGGAAAAAACTGTCAGCAGATGTTGGCATCAGGCGGTGGCGGCACAAATAGTGCTGAGGCAGGTAATTTGAACCCAGACTCATTTCTCACAGTTTGGGTGAGGCGTCCTGGCTGATGTACTATGGTTTTATGGAAATCCCCGTCCACCCTGATTCACTTGAAAAAAGGGCATCGTTCCCCATTTCCCGTGGACAAGCGGGGTTTCCCTTGGGGGGAAAGATGGCCCCCCCACTGAAAAACCCCTCTGTGCCCACACTACTGGCCGGGCAGGACAGCTTCTCCACGCAAACTCGGCAAGTTGCGGCCACACATCCAGTTTGGTGCCCAGTAGTCCCCGCGGGCTTTTAACGGGGGGCAGAGTGTTTTCCAAGTAGGCCCCCACCTGTTGGTTCAGGGACTGCTCCAGGGGGCCTGCGCTCTGCTTTTTCGAACCCCCCTCCTAAGGGTTGGGAAAGGGAAACTGCTCACATGACTCCAGGGCTTAAGAACTGGATGGGGCTGGTACTGCTCCAACCCCCCCACCTTCCCCCAGCAGCCCGGCAGTAGTACGTGAGCCTAGGAACCCCCGGGGCAACCTGTCGAGGGGGGACGATGCCGCAATAGGGGAGCGGCCAATGATTTCGAGGGTTTCCCAAAGTATTTTAGTTTGTCCTCCCTTCAAAAGCTGGGAAAAAGGCTCCCATTTTTGGACCGGTAGCAGGGCCAATAGGGGGGAACCAAAGTCACCCTCTGCCGGGGTGCTGACTATTCGGCGTCACTAGCCAGCAAATAAATGCTGCGGGGATCGCACAATGACTCCAGGGGCCCCT